>CM033752.1:4640727-4866450 GCA_019671005.1 Hibiscus mutabilis
CTCGATGCATTTCGCGCCGTGACCTGCACTAGGATGAACCAGAAAATCAATACAAATAAGCCATTAACCCTTGTTGATTTCGGTCGATTGTGATATAGGAAAGGAAAAGAATTAGACCTTGTCGTATTTCTTCATGATCTTGGAGAATGCCAATTGATTCAAGAAGCTGATAAATCAAAGACAGAAATGATTTAACTACATTTGTTTATAGTTTTCTAATAAACAAAGGAGAAAGGTAGGGTACCAGTAGCTTTTCAAAAGCCTAAGCTTTCGATAGAATTCGACAAAAGCCTGAGAGATTTTCTCCTCTGCAGTCCTCAGTTCTTGCCTGCTGAACGACAAATCAGATTTCGAACTTTTTATTACACTTCTTAGTGTTGCTATAGGAGTTTCAAGCTCCACATTGATCTTTACATGATCCAAGACATCTAATGAAACTGGTCTAAAATTTCTATCATCAGCTTCCTTAACTTCTTCCGAAATTCCTTCACTGTTCATCTCAATTTCCTGGATAACATCCATCTGAGTCCATCCTACATATAAAACAGACAGATTGAAAACATCACAAAAATTGTAACTTTCAGATTCTTTCAAGCGGAAACTAGCAGTCCGCAATAACCGCAATAGCATCTGTTATGTGTACAATCGCAACAAACACACTGCAACTTTCAAGTTCAACATAAAGCAAAATTGGAACTTTCAGATCATTTCAAAAGAAACCCAGATTTTCTTTCGCATGCACAAAATTGTATTTGTTCAAAAAAAGAAAATCAGAAACCCCAGATTCTCTCCTTACCATGATTTCCACCATTGATGGCATGAATAACAGATGAAGAATTTGAAGAAAACCCATTATCAACAAGATTAACCACATCAGTTCCACCACCAACAACAACTGGATTATCAACCTTAATCCTTAGAGCAATCAAAGCATTCATCTGCTTGTTCAACTCATCAGCTTCCACCATAACTTCTTCAACTTTCTTCTTATAAAACCTAACAACCTTATTGAACTCATCATCAAGTCTCCTAAAGAAAAGCAACTCGAACTTACCTCCTAATTCACTTGACCTAAGAAACATTGTCTGGTAATCTCCTTGAACTGAACTCACTAATATAACTTCTTCTTCATTGTTCTTCATCGGAGAAACCGATTTGTCAGTCCACTAAACGCCCTATAAAGCGACGCCCTTCGCTTCAATGATCCATTTGTTGCTGCTGCTGTTGCTGCCATTTTCAATGGTGGTGCCTTGTTTTGTTGCTTGAATCTTAAGATATCTTTCAATATGGATTTCAGTTTTCTGTAATCCATGTATGCTTCCTGCCATTCTTGCACCATTTGTGCTGCAAATTCCTTCCCGAACTTCATCTTCTTCATTCAATCATAAACAAGCTAAAAAGAAAGGATTTTTATACAGAGGAATTCCAATTTTCCAAGCAATGAATTTGTTTTAGCTGTTTCCTGCTGGCTTTCCTTTTAATAATGTCGTGATTGCCATATCCGCTACATAATCTCAATAATAATGTAGTAAATATTATTAAATGACATTAAAAACCCAGTTTTTTTTAATCAATCTTGTTCATTGCATTGTTTTATTTCATTAACTACCATTTTTAATATAGGCCAAGAAAATTAATCCAGCAGTAGAGCCTCAATCATGGCTGTCATTGAGGAGAAATTCTTTGAATGATAAAGGTATTATAAATCAAAGCCATGAATCAAGATGGAAACAGCTAGATACGCGTTTGAGAGGAATACAAGTCTGATATTTTGTTGCTCAAATTATAAGAACATCCCTTTAAGTTGTTTTTTTCTACTATTTTATAATTTTATTATTTTTTATTTCATCTTAAGCTTTTTTTATTAGACAAAAGTAATAAATTTTGTTTGTTGTCGTCGACGATGGCCTAAAAGCCTGTCTATTCCTTCCTCCACTTTTTTCTTTTTATTTTTGTAGATTGAATTATTATCTTATATATGCGGTAAAAAAAATTTCTACAAATATCTTAATTTTAGGGTTTTGAGTTTCAGTTTGGAGTTGAGAGTTTAAGAGTTTTAGTGTAGGAGTTTAGAATTTATGGTTCATGGTTAGAATTTAGGGTATAGTGTTAGAATTTAATGTTTATGGTAACATGGTTTGGAATTTGGATTTTAACCAATAAACCCTAAATTTTAATCATAAACTCAAAATTCTATCAATAGCCCTTAAATTCAAAAATATTACACTTAGACCCCTGATCCCTAAACGAATGCCTAAAACTAAGGCCCAAAATTTCCACAAGCAATTGTGCATGAAATAATTACCTTGTAGATTTTACTTTATAGATTAAAATTTTTTCAATAAATCTTTTTATTTTCTTAAAAAAAATGGTGGATGTTTTTCTGCGCTTGTAACACATTTTTGTCTCCAATTATAACATGTTTTGTCTTAATATGTATGTTTTTTTCTCTCTCTTTTAGATTAAATTTACGATACCTTTCTAGTTAATTATTATTTGATTATTTTATTGATCTATACCTGCTCGTAACTGAATAGAACTCTTTGTCTTTTTGGTACCTCTAACATTAAAAAAATAGAGTTTATGGAGTAGCATTCATAAAATTTTACGATTATTTTGTTTGTAATTTTATTTTGGGTAAAATACTTAAATGACCACCTAATTATGAAGGTGATTTTGATATGACCACCATATTTCCAATTTTTTCAGTTGGACCATTTAACTATTTAAGTGAGTATCAACCAAGTCATTAGCCGTTACAACCTAACGGAAGAGGTGGCGCAGCAAAAATTTATATAATTGCATATTTGGTCCTTATTATTTACATATCCCATCAATTTGGTCTTAATTTTAATTTAAAATAATAAATTTAACCAACCAACCCGATCATGATACATGTTATAGTATCATTAGTCCTGATTTTATTATTATTTTATTTTTCTCTAACCAATTAGATCATGACACATGTCACAATATGGTTGAAGAAAAATAAAACACCCAAATATGATGTTGTAGGTATTCGAAATTGGTTGGGCTAAGGGATTTACTTGCACATCGCCACTAAACAAAGGTCATTTATTGGAAATATGGACAACATTTTTATATATAAACATGTTGTCCATGTTATCTCAAGAAATGACTTTGCTTCAGTGGTGGTGTGCGTGTAATTCCCTTAGCCCAACCAAGTTTGAATCCCAACAACACTTTATGGGTGTTTTATTCTTCTTCAACCGAACTATGACACGCGTCATATTTTGATTGGTTGAAAGAAAATAAAAATAATAATAAAATCATGACTAATGGTACTATAACACGTGTCAAGCTGAATTAAATTTATTGAATTAAATTAAAATTAAGACCAAATTGATAGGATGTGTAAGTAATAAGGACTAAATGTATAATTGTACAAATTTTTATTAACTGCCGCGTCACCCATTCCGTTAGGTTGTAACGGTTGGTGACTTAATTGATACTACTTAAATAATTAAGTGGTCAAACTAATGAAATTGAAACTATGGTGGTCACATCGAAACTGCCTTCATAGTTAGGTGATCATTTAAGTGGTTTACCCTTTTATTTCTAATTCTTCTCATCTTGTGTTTCATTTTCTAGGGTTATATTTTAATTTCTTTTATGATAAACTACATTAGGGGGTCACTCAAGTATTGAGTTAGTTCTATTCTGATCACCCAATTTGAAAAACTTCCAACTTCATCATCAACGTATTCAACATATTTTATTTTAGTCACTATCTGTTAATCGTTGACGGAGCACAAGACGTTACATATTAAAATTTGATATAATAACAAGTTTAGCCATCAAAATGTATCATTATGTCAATTTGATCTTAATGCTAAAAGAATAATCATAAATTTAACTCCAAAAATAAATAAATATATATATTTTAAAAATACATAAAATCCTTTTTAAAAAAATAAACATGTATATACAAATTGTATACCCTACGATTTCTACGAATTGCAGTTCTTTTATCATTAGTAATCATAATAGCATTCCAAATGCATTGCCACATTGGTTTGCTGCATGCAATTTACTATTTATTCATATTTTAGTATATGTTAGATTTAGTGACGAGACACATTATTTTCTTAATAAGAAAATTTAAGTTTGAACATCGGAGATAATATCTTTAGGAGTGACGAAATTAAACATTTTATTTTGAGGGACAATTACTAAAAGTAATTTAAACATTAAGCCTATCTATCAAATTACATATGTTAATATGTAGCTGCATGGAGTAAATCTCGGTTTATAACATTTTTTTTGGACAAATTCTCCACTAAGATCTTTTTTAAAAAGAAAATAAAATGAAATTATACTACAGATCTTGACACTTGACATTTACCTTGTACCTAAAATGTTTAACAAATTAGTAAAAAAATTACATTTATTTATAAAATAAAGTAGTAGTTTAGACGTTGTGTGTAGTTTTTGAAAATTCTCAATTGTTTTCTTTATTTTATTCTTCTCTAATATACTAGAGTAGTAGTTGTATGTATCAAATGAGTTGCAACACATTCATTTTTTTACTAAAAATTGCAGTAAATTTGTTGTTTTAGTGTAAGTCTTTTGAGAACCAAAACTAATAATTTATATTATATAGATTGGGGTGATTTACAATTGAAGTTTTGAATCTTGGAATTGTTATTTTGGTAAAAAAGTCTTATATATTGTGATATTTTAATTTTTTTTATATTGTTTAGAATTTTTTTATTGTTTGCCCATGATTCAACTAGCTAGTATTCGGCCGTGATATTAAAGCAAATTACCATGATCATGCTTTATTTTTTTCACTATATTTGACTAGTGCATTTATGTGCAATTTGCAACACAGGCTCAAGTTTAAATGCTATGAAACTAAGTGTGGTACATTGATTTCTAAAGATAAGCTCGATTGCTTGAGAAATTTAAATTTTTTAAAGATTAGCTCGATTGTTTGAAGAATTTAGAATTTCAGTTCACACAAGGTATGATTTAATAGTGTTTGTAGCGATCTCTTTTTTATTACGCTAAAAACGCGGGCTTTACTGTGTTTGTGGTCTTTCGAGTATTTAAAAATATTTATTCCGTGGGAGTTTTGCAGAAACATTATTTTATTTAAAAATGGAGTCGCCACCAGCCACTTAGGTAGGCCGGACACCATAAAACCAGATATTTAAAAATGTTGGATTCAAGAGTCGGTTACGGATGGGGAAGGATTAACACCCCCACACCGTCCAAAAATTGGTACTTTAATAATTACCGCTTTATTAATATTAAACTTTCCGGATTAAAGTGACGGTTAAATTAAAATTTGGTTATAAGTGAGAATAAATTTTAAAAGCCCCGCTATCCGAGGGTAAACGCCCAACCACCATCGCCTGATATTGGCCCCGTTTACACTTGGATAAAAGGGCACCACATTGACAATTCATATATCTGTTATGCAAACTTAAAACAACTATAAAACATACAATTTACATTGACGTGATATTAAAACATAAAATGTGAATACTATGGAATTATAAAAAAAAACTAATATATCACAATAATAAGAAAACAAAATATGCACATAAACACGAAAAAAGAAAAAAAAAACATGTTTTCAAAATTAATTAACTAAATATGACATACTTGAACTTACAAAAACAAATGCATGACATAATTAACTATGATATTAAACTAATAAATCAAAGCAACATACTAGCATGAAAACCTAACACTTGACATATGACACAAATTGCATGCATGACATGGATGGTATAGTACAATACTAAAAACAAAGCAACGTGCGAACATAAAAAGGACTTAATGCGTAACTCAAGTTACATACATACATCGAAATCACATCATACTATTAATATGTAACAAGTACACCAATTTTAACGCACAACCTAAATGCAAAATAAGATAAAAACTAGAACACATATATACATCCAAAAACATAATGCAACACATGCATGGCCTATATGTGACATGGTATTAAACCAACAAATCCGAGAAAAAACGAGCATATATTTAATGCTTAACGCGTGACATAATTTACATGCAATAAAATAATAGAACATGGCATATACGAGGAAACTAGACAAACACCGACCAAATATGTAAGATATGAACTAACAAACAGAAATGTAAAAAAACATGATCAACTAAACAGATATTATAAAGCATAAAAAACCTAAAATAATAAAAACACATAAGAACACAAGAGGCAAAGCAAACATATTAAGACATAATCACAAAAGTATGTGCATCAAACATTAACGAACGTAATATGCAAACAAAATAAGGTATACTTAAACATGATATATTAACGATAATAATGAAACTGCAAAAGGACTGAAATAAGAGAAAAACATAATCAAGAGGCATAAATAAAACGAGAACAAAAGCCTATTTAAGGATGTAATTACAAAGCAGAGAAAACCTAGGAGGACTAAAATTGTAAAAGGACCATGAGGCACGCTCGAAATGGAAAATTTTAAAACACGGGATGGATCAGCGTGTAATTTCACCATTATAAATTTGATTTTGGTTAATTTGGGGACCAGATTGGAAGATTTCGAAAAAATAGAGGGATCAGGGACGTAATTAACCCAAGGGGCGAGATAATTTTGAAAATTTTCAAAACGTGGGACTCCTCAAGTCCGAATTAACCCATTTTGAAAATCTTAAGACTCTATAAAAACACCCTAACCGGCCTAAGCTCAAAATTTTCCCCAATTTTTTTTTACCCTTAATAATATCCTCCATAGTTCTCTCTAAGGTCCAGAATCCTCAACCCCAAAGAACACCATGAGCCACTGCACCAACTGGTCTCAGGCGAGGCTCGGCCGTAACGGTCGCCTCTAGCCTTCCTTGACCAAGCCCTCTGGTGACCTAGACCACCACTTAACCCAATCGAAATAAAAAAGAGAAAAAAATAACCCATTCCCTGATATGGCTCACCCTTAAGGGTTTATCGCCGGCGGGACACGAACTGACCCAAGGTAAACATTTTGTTTCTTGTCTTTATTACTTTTGGGTTCATGCATGCACAATGAAGAATTTTTGTTACTGGAAACTGATGATTAAGTCTTTACAAATTTTTTGGTACCTATATCCTGATATCTTCTTTTCGTTAGGTAGGAATATAAATAAAATACACTTTTATTTCTTGATTTGGTACTGACGCCTATTTTTTCTTCTGTGTTTTGCACGTTCTCTGAGCGGCGGTTGGTACGGCGGCATGGTGGTGTGGAAGTTCGGTCAAATGGCAGGCTACGGATTAGAACGTATGTCGGCTACCAGTGAAGAGATGGAAAATCATTTTTTGCCAAATCTGTTTTCGGCCGTTGGATCAAAGATCCCCGGGAGATGAACGGCCTTGATCGCTTTTGGAGAATGATGTGGCACCATCAGATGTAGCTGCGTGGCATGTGGGAGTTGAATAGCCTAGCGCGTGCCTTGCACGCGCGTGTGAGAATCTGAGTGGCCTGAGCATGCATCTCATGTGGTAGATGGGGAGTCTTTCCCTTTGATCGTGGCTGTTGGATCAAGATCTAATCTTACGACCCTGGGTCAGCTGCGCAAAGGAGAAAGATGTTAGGGTTATCTGACCAGATTAGGGTTTTTTAGTTTGGGTCTGAATTAGTCAATTGGGCCTTGCTATAACTACATTGGGGTTTTATGTAATTTGGACTGAACACTAACTTTTTTGGGTTTAATATATATATATTTCTTGGATTTTATCTTATATTAGTCCAATAATAATATTAATAATAATAGCAATAATAATAATAACAATACGCATACACATACGCATACAGACACACATACGTATACATATACATATACACACATTAGTACGAACATGCATATACAACATTAGCACTCATATATAATACACATTCACACATGGAAACAATTAAATCATACGTAACACGTAGACATACCAACATCCCATGATAATCTCTAATACGTACACATACATAATATAGTATACATGCATTCACACACTAACCATACATATATATTATATATACTAATCACACGTACATAATGTGATATAGGTATACATGCGATAATAGTAGGTACTAATGATTACGTAACATTTGCAAGTTAAGACAAAATTTATACACCAGATAAAAATGAGTGATTACAGTTGCCCTTCTTTGCTTGTTCTCGTAGAATAGGAACAAAGAAAATATCATAAGTACTCATTTTTATCTGACTTCCCTGTCTGTAGCTTCAGAATCTCGTGTTCTTCTGGAACTCTCCATTTTCCTTAGCTAAATCTTTGGGCTCGTAAGTTCTTCCTATATAGAACCTTTCGTTCTGAAGTTTTGAGTTACGAGTCCCTTCTATATAGAACCTTTCACTCTGAGACGGTAAAGCTTGGAGCCCTTTCTATATAGAACTCTTCGCCTTCAATGCGATAGGTCTTTCCTATATAAAACCTTCTGCGTCACAGATGGATTTTTCGACTAGGAGTTCTTCCTATATAAAACTGCTAGCCTTCAAACCCTAGAGCTGCAAGTCATTCCTATATAGAACTTTTAGCCTCTAAAATTTTGGAGCTACGAGTTCTTCCTATATAGAACCTCTCGCTGCGAGTACTAAAAAATATAGGCCCTTCCCATATATAACCTTTATCTTCGCATTTGGGATTCACGCAAAATGGTTACCGATCTTTCTAGACTCACGCTACAATGGCTGCCGAACTTTCTTCAAATTTGAGGATTCATGCCGAAAATGGCTACCTAACTTTCTGGACTCACGCTACTAAGGCTGCCGAAATCTTTCTTCAAATGATCACTTCTTCACCACAAAGTCACAGATCACAAGTTATCAGCAATCTGCAAGCTTGTTTAAAATGGACAATATGTTGTAATAAATGAGTTAGCATGCTCCTAATCCTAGGGATGCATAACTGTACATGATGCACGAGTGTCAATATTTCGATAAACCTATTTCCACAATCAGTCAACCTCGACTTTCTGCCTACTTTCTCTTTCTCTTCTTCTTTTTGGCCACGGTACCCCACCTCACTGTCGGGTTCAACCATTTCAACCTTTCATTTCTAAATTTCTGGCTCGAGGTTTTAAAGTGCTTTTTTTGGGTTTTCACTTTAGAAAGGGAGTTTTTTTTCTTTTTTTTTTCGGGTGCCCTTACGGGTTCACATGGGAGATCTCTCTTGTTGCCTTGAATATTTCCTCAGACAAGTGTGAATGGTGCATGACAATGACTATCTCATTCTGGTGTTTAGAATCTTCTTTTCGTCACCTCGACACATTGGGTAGAAAGCTTGAGATCGAAATTAATTATGTCCTCTAATCACCTGCATTCTCAGGGTTAGATCACAGTAATGCTCAGAAATCTTTTGCTTATCATAAGTCTACGTTAACTTGTTTGCATGATGAAAGTAAATGAGAAGACAAGGAATGAAATGGATACAAATATGATTTTATTATTATTAAGGGCTTGGAACAGTTTTAGAAAAGTCATAGTAAACACGAGAAAAAGGGAAATCATAACATGAAATGCAAGACCCTAAGTATCCGCAGTATGAATGATGTCCGATCCTGTCAACTAGAGTAGAATTTCTGCTCGGAGCTCCTTCTTCTGGTACCCATGGGGATGACTCTACTTGCCGGAGGTCCAACCTCAAAATTTATCCGAGCCGCCCTTAATGGGTTTTCGACTCAGATCATTCTTTTTCTTCAAGATGCCCTCTTTCAGGTTTTTGCCTCGAGCTCTCCACACATTTTTTTGTTTTTTTGGATGAAATGCCTTTTTAGGTTTTCGCTTCATCTTTCTTCTATTTTTTCAAACATAGTACTTCTTAACTGCATTGAAATTCACAGGATTTTTAACTCTTCTCCGTTCATTTCAGTTAAGATCAATGCTCCTCCTGAAAAGGCCTTCTTGACGACATATGACCCTTCCCAGTTTGGCATCCACTTCCCTCAAGCGTCTTTCTGAATTGGGAGGATTTTCTTAAGCACCAGATCTCCATCCCAAAAATTTCTTGGGTGTACCTTCTTATTATATGCCTACATCATTCGTTTCTGGTACATTTGACCATGGTAGATGGCCTTCAGCCTCTTTTCCTCGATAAGATTTAACTGGTCGAACTTGGCTTGCACCCACTCTGATTTATCCAGTTTTACTTCATTCAGAACCCGAAGTGACGAAATCTTAACCTCAATGGGTAGTACCACTTTTGTGTCGTACACTAGAGAATAGGGTGTCGCCCTTGTTGACATGCGTACAGATGTCATGTAGGCGAACAAAGCAAATGGCAGCTTCTCATGCCAATATTTATAGGTGTCAGTTGTCTTCGCAATAATTTTATTTATGTTCTTGTTTGCCGCTTCCACTGCCCCATTCATCTTAGGGCGGTAGGCCGTGGAATTATGGTGTGTTATCTTGAACTGGTGGCACACCTCAGTCATCAACTTGTTGTTCAGATTGGAAGCATAATCGGTGATAATCCTTTTCAACAAACTGTATCGGCAAATGATCTCCTTCTTCAAAAGAATACACACTGTTGTCCTTGTGATGTTGGCATAAGATGATGCTCTACCCATTTAGTGAAGTAATCGATGGAAACCAAAATAAAACGGTGCCCGTTGGTCGCCTTCGGATGAATCTGCCCAATGACATATATTAATTAAGATGTTTGTATATTATATTAATTAAGAATGTGTTACATATATTAATGTTTGCATGTGTGTTCGAATGTTATACATATATGTGTGTGCGTGTATGTATGTATGTATATACGTATTATTATTATTATTACATATATATAAGCAGATAATATATTAAAAAACCAAGTATATTAATGTCCAGTCCATTATATGTATACAAAACCCAACTAAATAATTACATGGCCCATTCGGCCAGAACCCAAACCCATCCAATTAACCAAAAAGCCCTAGAATCATATCTAACATCCCTTCATCTTTTGCAGCCGCCACCATCCTGGCCGTTGGATCAAATTTTATCCAACGGTCCAGATCAGAATGATCTTATCCAGCTGGCACGTGTGTGATACACCCGAAGGGGTTCTTCACACGCGTGAGACCGTTCGCTTTCTCGCGTGCCACGTGTCATAATCCGAGGCTGCCACATTACCCTCCAAAGTGCATCAAAGCCATCGATCTTCAAAAAATCCTAGCCGTTGGATCAGATCTGATCCAATGGCCAGGAATGAATCTGGCCAAGATAACCCGTTCATCTTCTTGCCACATAGTCGCCTCGCCGAATTTCCCATGCCGCCGTACAACCTCTCATCATCGACTCAACCACCGGCATGGCTGAAACACACCAAACAAAATGGGAAATGTCAGATCCATTAAAGGTTTGCTAAAACTTGTAAACAAAAAATCAAAAAAATGATATATACTATGTAATCTCAACCCATTAGGGGAAAAGGAAGAAGAAATAAGAAAACAAAAAAGTTTCCAAAAGGTATTTTTCTCTCTTGTTTCTTTGCATGTTGATTCAAACCAAAAATAAATATTCAAAAAAACGATAGCAAGACAGGGAGGAGAAAGTTTACCTCTTCAGCTTCGGCCGACCACCTTGCATGGTGGCCGAGATTGGTGTCGCCGATGATCGGCACCACTTAAACGTCGCCCTTTTACCTTCCCCCTCCTTTCACCGTTCGAGTTTCAAACTTTGGTTTTAAAAAAAATGGTTCGGTCTTTCCTAGATCTGAGAAAAAATGGGTGTTTTTCTTGAAATTTAAGGTTAGATTCGAGTTTGGGTTGAGGCAAGGGTTATTTTGGTCGATTTTTTGGCTCACCGGCGCTGACTAACAGCGTTCGACGATGGAGGAGACGGCAGCCAGCGGCCGGTTTTTGGGTTTAATCCCCGGTTGGGATTGAATATCGAAAGGGGGTTTCGGTTTTGAGAGAAAATAAATAAAAAGAGGGTGTTAATCTTAAAGAACTGATTTAAATTGGCTAAAAATGAAAGTGAGTCTGATAAGGTCCTTATATAGATGTTTTTGTTTTAAAAAATAGTATAATTACCTTATAAGGACCTCTGTCCTTTGTAATTTTTCACCCAGAGCCTGCCCCTTGGTCCAATTGCAAGTCCAGCCCTTCTTTCTTTTCAGCTTCTTTCAATTTCGTCCCAAAATTAAACGAAATCTATTTTTTAATGGAAAAATCACCCACTTGATCCTTCTGTGTTTTTGTTTTTTTAGTTTGAGCTTGCAGCATGGGTTTTTTACGGTCTTAGTCCTTGTGGGTTTATTCCAGTTTATATTTGGGTCCCTAAATGCGTTTTTTTATTTATTTAATTTCTGCCTCCTAATTATATTTTTGTTTCATTCCGATCCCTCTTTATGTTTTAGATAATCATTTTTTATTTTATTTACGTGTTTTTCTAGCATGTTTATGTTGCTCATTATTCATATATTTTTATATGTATCATGTTTGCTTATGTTTTTTTTAGATATGTGGTATCCTTTTTTTTGTTTGTTTTGTTTGTTCATATTATATATATGTCCATTTTACATGTTATGTTTAGTTTGCATACTCATGTCCGTATGTTTGTTTTGTATATTGCATTACATGTCAGTCTATGGCATATTTAGTCTTGTTAATATCATGTTTGTCATGTCCATTTTGTGCCTTAAATCACATATCGGTGTGGTAATTTTGTACTTTAATTGTAATATCATGTTGTTATATCATGTGTGCAAGTTATGTTATTTGTTAAGTACTAGATATTAGTTTTTTATGTTAGCATGTTGTTTTGATTTGTTAATTTGATATCATATTATGTGTATGGCATGTATTTGTTGCATTTGTGTTTTTATGTGTCCAAACATATTGTAGTTAAGTTATTTAATTTTAAAGCATGTTTTTTTTTCTCTTTTACCATAGTTATATGTTTGTGTTTATATTCATGTATAGTCTTGGTTCTTGTGACACATCATTCTTTATTTATGATCATGCATTTTATTAATATCATGTTAAATTATATATTTATATTTTATAATGTTTTCTAAGGTTGCATACGGATATATTAATTATCAATGCAGTGCCCTTTTATTCGAGCGTAAACTTGGCCAGTATCAAGCGCAGTGATGGTGGTCTATCGGTTTATTCTCGAATAACAAGGCCCTTAAAATTTACTCGCACTTATACTCAAATTTTAATTTAATCGTCACTTTAATCCGGAAAGTTTAATATTAATAAAGCGGTAATTATTAAAGTACCAATTTTGGGCGGTGTGGGCGTGCTAATCCTTCCCCATCCGTAACCGACTCTCGAACCCAGCATTTTTCTAAATCTCTAGTTTTTATGGTGTTCGGCCTACCTCAGTGGCCGGTGGCGACTCCATTTTCTAATAAAACACGGTTTTTTCCAAAACCCTGCAGAATATTTTTTTTAAATACTCGAAAGACCCCCAAACACATTGAAACCCGTTTTTTTAGCATAGAAAAGAGATCGCTACAATAGGTTATAGGTTATTTTTTTACTTTGTTATATAAGTTATGTAGATTATTATTTATTTATAGAGAGTATTATTAATCTATAAATAGATAGATTCTAAATTTTATTATTATTATATAAATATAGATTGATTATATAGAATATAGATATATCCAATTTTTCTATAGATATATAGAACTTTTATCAATAATTCCATTTCATTTATATTCTATATCATTTATATTCTTAAATAAAACAAAGGCTCTAAAAAAATATCTCAACTCAAATAAAAAAAAGAAAGAATATCGCTTTGATTCCGCCCAAAAGGGACTTTTTTTATTTCTAATTTCCACGGCTTTTTTATTTTTAACTCAAATAACTTATTTTTTCTATGATTCTGCGATCTGACTCATTGTAATAAAAATCTTGTAAAAAAAACCTTGTTATTGGATTGAATCAACAATCAAAAGCAGAAGAAGTCATATTTCCGTTCCTATGATATAGAATCCAAATATTATTTTTATTCTTTTTTTCTTCCTAAGTACCCATGTTTTAACATAAATCTTATTATGAAACTTCATTTCACCCTAGCTTTTCACCACAACATAATTTACATAGAGGATTATAATATTGAAATTAAGTACTCAAATTAAATAATTAAATTAAACTTCTGTATTTTGTTTAAAACATTATACAACTTACTTCTTAAAATATTTGAGTATTAAAATACAATTACAAAATTTTAGATACTTTACAAATTTCATAAATTTAATTTTTAATAAAACACTTTTTTAAAACTTTTATTATTTTTAAAAAAATTTAAATGTCACTGGCATGATTTATAACCCAAACTTTACAAATACTTTCAAACAAATTTAATCAATCCTAAACCAAACTCGCAGTGTATACATGGCGAGTTTAATGCATTCAAAACTTCGTTATGGTTAGCCCTAGAACGTCGTTAAGCTAGAGGAAACTCCTTGTGCTCCTTCGGTGAGTTCGGATTAAGATTACTCTAATTACCTGATTAAGATTTGAACTCGTCGTAGGTCTACGGTGAGTTTGAGTAAAAATAATATTATTTTGAAACTCGCCATGCATATACGGAGAGTTCATTGTAATGGTGTTAGTCTGGAAAATATAGAATTTTGGGTCCTAGTTTGATAAAATTAGGACCTAATAGTCATACTTTTGTCTTTAAGCCCTAGAACCTTAGTGCTTGCCTAACCATTTACAGGATAGTGTAAATTGCATCATGGAAGACAATACTTGAATGATTGATATATTGAAGGAAGTGTATGTAGACTTCATTTTTTGGAACAACACAGCTCTCTCAGGGTTATTGTGTTTTATTTTTGACAAATCCTAATTCTAATCCTAATCCTATCTAGAGGGGATGGGAAGGGAAGAGGTGACTCTAGGGGAAGAAAGTGGGTGATTCTAGGGGGAATATGAGGAAACAAAGATGAGCAGCTTGGCCAACCGACCAAATATGCTTGCTTGAATTAGTGTGTTTTTGAGGTTTTTGTTTGACAAGTTTTCTCATGGAAAACTAATAAATTGCAGTATAGGTAGAAACAAGTAGCTTATGTCTGTTGCATGCATTCCTTTTGGGTTGTATCGTCTGCATGTCCTTGAAATGGTATGTGTTTAATAGTCAACTATGATATGTCCTTGGAATGTCATTCATACATACATACATACATACATACATACATACATACATGCATTCATTCATACATACATACATACATACATACATACATACATACATACATACATACATACATACATACATACATACATACATACATACATAGAGGGGGAAAAGCCTTTGGAAGTCTAGTGTTTTCCTACACATACATACATGGATAAGACATGTATGTAGGGTTGTTGGAATAAGTAGGGAAAAAAGTTGGAAGTGCTTGCTGATCGGCTCTTTTTAGTCGTATATTCAAGTGCAGGTTGTCAAGTAATAATTCTCGGGAGTCCGAGGTCGAATTCTTAGGGGAGTTTGTTTAGAAATTACAAGATTATAAGTTCAAATAAAATTTTCTTCAAAGAGGATAATTGATTAAGAATAAATAAACAACGATATAAATGAAAGATGATGAGGTTTCAAGAATCCACTCTTCCTATTATACTAAGATTTATTTTTATTCATTTTATTACTCAATTGAAGTCCACATGATGAAGGAAAATTCAATCGGAAGGTCCTGCAATGAAAGTCCAATGTCCATAATCAAAGTCCAAAGTGCAATAAACAATGTCCAAAAGCACAAAGGTATAGCATATGGTGTTATATGGATTGATGCAATCAAAATTAATAAACAAGTCAAAGTATTCATTATGCCAATTTGTTTTGTCTACAATAAATCAAGTTAATTAAACCAAGCATTTATTGTGTTAAATCATTTGTCTATAATGAATCAAGGTTCTTAATTTACCAATATGAATATTAGCCAAGTGAATTTAACATAATGTACTAATTTAACATGATTTAGTTATACGTTGAGAATTTCAAACTAACCTTTAGTATATACCAAGAATTTCATCCTTTCACCTCAGCCACTTGATTTAGAAAGACATCATAACCATAAAGAAAATAAAATTTGGTTTACAAAAACCAAACATAAGAAATAAAGTATAAAAATAAAAAAATTAAAAGATGAAAGAAAGAAAAGTGATATTGATTTCAAATGCAAAACTACAACAAAACTATCAAGATGATTTACAAGGCAAAACTAAAGCCCATTTATAGGAAATTTGTGATGCTAGATGATAACGGAGAGTGAATTTTCAGCCACATTTCTTCACTTAAAAGTCTTTCTATATATGATGATATCCTTAAAATGTCAAAAGTTGTCATCATGTTGTCACCACTTGTAAGATTCCGGTTTCAACATTTTTCTAGACATTTCCATATTTGTTTTGGCTTCCCAATTACTTTGAAAATGTAGTAAACTCAATAAGCTTTACAATGGTATCTCATGAGCCAATTTTCGAGGTCTAGAGCTCAAGTTATAGTTAAAACCGTGCAACATATTGAGTGCAAAAATTTAGTACGAGTTTATTGAGTCTATTTTCTCAATTGAAGCATTTGCCCAACTTCATTTGTTTCATAAATGCAATCATCAAAATCAACATATTTAAACCTGCAATTAACACAAAATACACTTTATTAAAAATAAATAAAAACATAATAAAAATATTAAAATCGTAACATATTTAAAATACAAACCACAAAATATGAAATAACTAAAAACCTACAAATGTCAATAGAACACTTAATAAACACTGCAAATGTTCGTATTATAAATGCTAAAATGAGATTATATTAAAGACTCATCACTTGTTGTTACCACCACAGCCACAAGTATCTTCCTTCACTGAAATCGTAGTTGTTTCGGCCTCGGCTGTCATTCGAAACGGGTTACCTTGCCCTTCCCTCCACAACTACCGGACTAAGAACCAGAACAGTTCCTTATAAGCACGGGATATGAGGATTCATTCTGCTTGGGATTTAAAATAAAAATAGAAAGTTAAAATTAGAGATGCGGGGATCAAATCCCATGCCTCTCAGCAGTCTACCATTTGAGCTATGTCCCCAATCGCTAAACAAGTGTATAACAATTTTTAAATTCACTAAACTTAGAGCATGAGATCTTCTAAAGCAACCTATACTCGTCAAACCAAACTCCTTTTCTCCCTAAAATTACTGCTTTTATAAAACTTATGCACGATACTATAATCTTATGAATATATTTAAAAACTTTGTTCGGAAAATAACATATTAAAAAAATACGTATAGGAATTCATTGAGAGATCCTAGTGGTAAAGGGTGAAATGTCCTCCCTAAGTGATTCGGGTTCGAGCAGCGTAGTCTTCAAGTGTACGTGAGTTTATCTATATATAAAATGGAACTAAGATACTGCTTTGTATTCAGAATAGAATATTTAAAAAAATTACGTATAGTAAATTCGAATAGCGTAGGTTAAAATACAACAAAATACAACATTACTATACGTGATGACTCTAAAACTTAGATTCATTTAAAATACTTTTTTATAAAATGTTAAAACATACTTTATATTTATATAGATAAATATTTGGTTACCAAAAAATCTCTCTCTAAGAATTCTTACCTAAATAATATGTAATAATCTCCTTCTTTGACACAATTTTTATTCAAGCATTGATATCCAAGTTTTCAACAACTTCAATTCTTACGTAAACCAAATATTCGCTAAAGCACCGCCGTCAAGTCTTTAACAACTTTAGTTCTTATCTAATATCAATTTAAACACCGTTGAATCGATTGAGAATTACTTCCCCTACAACCGAAAAAGTCATTAAAACGAAACTCCTATTGCATGTCTCCAAAACCGCTAATAAAAGTATCAACAACAAATTCCTTTAAAAGTGAACAATTCTAACCAGAACTCATGATACCACTAGTTAGGAATTTGTAAGTGAAAAAGCAATTAAAGTGAGATCAACATAAAATGAAACATACATAGAAGAGACGAAACTTAATATGATTCGACTTTGCTTACCTCCATAGATACGAAAAATAACAAATTTATAAATGTAAAGATTATGAAGAGCACAAATACATAAAATCTTATGTATCTCATAACTCAATATATAAATGTATCCCAAAATATTCTCCTAAGTCCCGACAAAACTCATCTTTGCAACATAGTCATAATAGTTATTCAAAACTCATACGTCTGCTGCTGCATGCATTCCTTTTGGGGTGTATCATCTGTCAGTCCTTGAAATGGTATGTGCTTTAGAGTCAGCTATGATCTGTCCTTGGAATGTTATTCATTTTTTTACCATATTCACTTCCCTCATCATCAGCTCTGAATTACATACAACATGTGGCAAAGGAGGGGGACTGGAGAACCCTGTGGAAGGCTGGTGTTTGCCTACACATACATGGATCAGACATATAGGGTTGCCGGAACAAGAAGGGAAAAAGTTGAAAGTGCTTGCTGTTAAGACCACACCCACATGTATCTTCCTTTATTGAAACCGTAGCTGTTTTGGCTCTCGCCGTCATTCGAAACTGCCGGACCAAGAACCAGAACACTTCCTTTTGCACGGGATATGAAGATCCTGCTTGGGATTGATTAAAACTAAAAAGAAAGTTAAAAAAATTGGAGGTGCGGGGGATTGAACCCTATCCTCTCGCATGCAAAGCAAGCGCTCTATCATTTGAGATACACCCCAATTGGTAAGAGACTACGTGATGACTCTAAAAATCAGATTCATTTATAGTATTTTTTAAATGGATAATATTATATATGGTATATATAATGAATCAATGATAAAATGCCTAACGTATAGTACTTGTACATTTAAAAAATTTAATGTGATACATGTACTATTTTTTCTTTTGTTTAATTACTAGTTTCCGACCCATTGACCAACTAATTTAGATTGAATTTTATAGATGCCCATTATGGGGTGATCTTCGCAGTCTAATTTTCTCTATTCATAATGTCAAGATTTAAACTCTTGACTTTACTTAAGGGATCTAACACCTTATCCCGCTAGACCAACCGAATATTGGTTAATGTGATACATGTACTTTAACGTAATGTAGGCATGATGTCTATAATTTTATAATAAAAATATCTAATACGGTACCTATATTTAGTTACCATTTCTTATTAGAGTTAATGTTTATCAAATAATTTTCTCGGCTCCACATGAAAATTAAGGGCAGTCATAAAATGGACAGAGAGAGCTTTTCTTCTCGCTACGCGATCCACTCAATGATCTCTTGCCCCAACGGTCACTTGGAAACTCATTGGACTATATGACGAGTTCCTTATAGATTAAAAAATTATTCAAAAGAACTCGTCGGGAATTGACGACAAATTCTAAAAAAATATATTTTTTTACGTTTATACGTTAAATTAAAAAAATAGAAAAAATTATACTATTTAAGTTTGTTTTCGAAAAAATAGAGATGCAGCTACTCCCCTAGAGGGCTGCATGCATCCGCCGCTCATCTTTTGGCTGCAACCATGCCCTAGAAAACATTTTTGAATGCCATGATTTAAATAGTATGACATTTGTGTCTAACACTATTGTATTAAATGGACATAATTTTTTTGTGGATTATAGGTTTACGAGTCACTGTACAAAGTGTGTTTGTGGATTTTCTTTGGATTTCTAAGTGACACTCTGCTCCTATTATGTGATGGAATTTAGTTTCCATCGTTATTCTTCTTGACCTATAATTTAATTTAAACTTCTATAACACTTTTGTTATTTTGTTTTTAGGAACACAATAATATGTTTTTGCATAAATTTTGATTTTTTTTTTGTTTTGAATAAATGACTATAGTTCCTGTAACAAGTACAAAATTCTAGTTTTCCCAAGTTATTTTTTTCAAATAATGCAAATATTAATATGAATATCCGATACGTTAGATTACGTCGTATGAACAACAAATGATGGAAAGATTAACTATAAGGAATTATTATGTCCTGTTGAAAAAGTTGACCCATTAGCATATGAAAATTGGTTAAGAAAAGAGATCATTTAATTAGCCTAGTGGTCAAGAATTTGTGTTAGTTCGAACTCTAATATTTGTTTTCAAAAAAAAATATTGTAACATTACTTAATAAAAAAACTGTAAATAAATGATAAGAAAATCATTCGGTAAAGGATCTAAATCTGAATTTTCATTGCAATATATGTATTCTGATATATTTGTGCTCACATAAAATGGGGTTTTAAGTGGACCATTTTCCTATGTGTCGTAACAGGGATTTACCCTCTACGATAAAAATATTATTAAAAAAATGTGTTTTTTTACGATATCAAAGAAGACGTCACCCGGAGACTGGGATGACGCTCCCAACAGAACACCGTAAATATTTTTAAAATAAAAAAATAGATGGGAAATATAATAAAAATGGATGGAGTCGCCACCAGCCACTTTGGTAAGCCGAACACCGTTAAAAGCTAACCAGAGATTCAAAACGTTTGGGTTCGAGAGTCGGTTATGCGTGAGGAATGATTAGCACCCCACAACGCTCAAAATTAGTACCGCGTCGAGTAAGTGTTGTCATTGCAAGAAAATAAAATTTTGATTTTTAATTTAAAATTTAATCCCAAAAAAGAAAAAAGAACAGTCTAAGGAGAACATTTTCTTATTTACGAAACCGAGGAAGATGACACCTGAATGAGTCAGGATGTCACTTCCTAGCTGATATCCAAAATAAAGTGAAAAATATTCCCTTAAATGAACCGAGTTTAAAAAAATATATCGAAATAAAATAATATATATATATACAAGTTTAATAATATAATATATTTTACATAGCGAAAATAATAACAATAAAGTACATATATTTTATAATATACTAAAAATAATATATATAGTTAATATAATAATAATATATTAAGATAAAAATAAATATATAAAAAATAATGATAAATATATTAGTATATACATTATAACATATACATAATAATAATAATAATATACTATAAGATATAAAATAATAAACACATTAAAATATATATTATAATATTTGCATAATAATAATATGCTATAAAATAATAATAATAATAACAATAATAATATATACATATATTATATATATATGGTAATACATATAACTTTAAGATGTAATTTTATTTATCTACGGTAACTACATATTATATATATAGTATACTAAGAGTAAAATATAAATATATTTAAAGAAACTTTACATATTTATGTACACATATTATAGAATAAAATATACTAAATATATATAATAATATCTAACATAATATACATACTATATAATATATATGATTCTATAATTGTAAAAAAGGATACGTTAATATTATATAATAATAATATAATAGGTAAATAATATATATGGTACATATATATATGCTAAATATATAAAAATGATATTAAATATAGGATACTTACATATGGACAATACGTATATATGTAATAATGGTAAAC
Organism: Hibiscus mutabilis; assembly: GCA_019671005.1. Lineage (NCBI taxonomy): Eukaryota > Viridiplantae > Streptophyta > Magnoliopsida > Malvales > Malvaceae > Hibiscus > Hibiscus mutabilis. The sequence continues at coordinate 4,662,155 of CM033752.1, forward strand.
AAAATATGCTATATATATATAAGGACTAAAATTAAATGAAACAAAATAAGTAAGTCAAATTAAAATGAAATAAGAGTGAGAAAGGATGAAATTAAAATCCAACGAAAACTTATAGGGACTGATGAAGTAATTAACCCATATATCAGGATAGAAACGAAAAATAGGCTGGGCGGAGGATTTAGTGCGTAATTAAACCATTTTTTATTCAAGTATAAAAACTAAAAAAGGGTGAAAAATTCATTTGGCAATTCAAAATAAACAAGGGGGCTTTCAAATTCTCTCAAACCCTCTCCCTCTTCTGCCGGTAGCCGGCCACCGGCCTCCTGCGCCCCCGCGGCACTCCGCCGGTCGCCGGTGGACGCTGCCGCTTCCTGCGGCCCGTAGTCAAAAAGTCGCCTCCTTTCCGACTCTATTCAACACCCCGGTTTCAAATCCGACCTCGGATTTTAGCGTTGGGGCCTCTATTTGCGTAGATCTGAGATGAAATGTACGGTTTATACTCCTTTTTTTACCTTTTTATATTCAATTTCTTCCTCTATTTTGAATGTTTTTGGTGTGATTTGGTTCGAACAAAGAAGAGATAAGATAGAGCGTTTTTTTTAATCAAAAAAGCCTTTTTTTTATTCGAGTCTGACTCCCCCCCTTTTTTTACATCATTCGAACTGTTTTTTTCTATATATTCGAATGGTTTTTTTACCTCCCGAAAAACTCCCCCTTTCCATTCGAATATATGTGGGTTTTTATACCCATTTACATGCATACATAAATAATAAAAAATAGCAACTTGACTAATTTTTGCAGGTTTTGGGCGGTGGCGGACGGCGGACGACGCGCGTGGCCAATGGTAGCGCGCGTGTCGGCCATTGCGCGGAGAGTGGATGAAGGGTGCGGCGGCTGCAGACTATTAGGGGAGAAGGGTTTTCAAAATTAGGTTAAATTTAGGGTTAGAATGGGTATTTGGGCTGTTAATGGGTGTTGGGTTTTAGATATGGGTACTTGTAAAGGGTATTGGGTTTAATTTTTGTAATGGGCTAAGCCCGGACTAAAATAGGTCCATGGTTACACATTTTAGGTTTGTCCATTTGATTTCTCATAACTATGAAGCTCTATAGTGCTTTTGAAAAATAGTAACTTTGTGAAAAATCAATAGGGTAAAAGAAATTTGAAGGCATTCAGAACGAAGGTGAAGACTAACAAAAATCGTCTCTTTTTGGCGTCTTATATGTGTCCAACATTAAAAGATTAAACCTTAAACCCTGAACACTAAATTAATTCTTACCCTAGAGGCTAGAGCACGAGGACAATTTTCACGGCAATACACCAATGCATGGGTTCCACCATGGAGATCCAGGAAAAGTTATCCGCATGGCACTCTCCAATGACGTCTGTTTTTGGTCATCTCACAATATGAACTTAAGAGGGAATGGATCCATTTGATAGGCCATAGGAAGTCTGTTACTCTGTATTGTATTTGTCCATCAAAACTTACAAAGGTGGTGCCATTTGGGTTTGTTTACAACATAGGGTGGTCCAGCAAGTGGGGGAATAAACCCCTCTGCACTCATCAACCATCAGGGTTTTCTTTTTACCAGTTTCCAGTTGATGAATCATGTCTTCCAACCAATGCTGCACAGCCTGCAGGTTATCAAATTTTTACAACCCCAAAGATGCTTTTCTAAAATTCGGTTGCCCCGCCCTCCACAACTGCACTGGATATGAGGACTCATTCTCCTTTGGATTTAAAAAGAAATGGAGTAAATGGTGATGCGGGGGATCGAACCCCGGGGCCGTGCCTCTTGCATGCAAAGCAAGCGCTCTACTATTTGAACGAGTGTATAACAAAATTTACTTTCATTAAGATTAGAGCATGAGTTTATAACAAGAATATATCTACCAAGCGTAGAGCATGAAATTTTCTGAAACTAACTATTCTCGCCGAACCAGGCTCCTTATTCTTCCAAAAAATGACTGTATTTATACAAGACATAGGCACGATAGTATAATCTTCTAAATATGTTCAAAAACTAAGTATAGTAAATCCGAATAGTAAAAGTTAAAATAAGATATTAACTCTAAAATACGATAGTTTTCTTCTACTAACATCTCCCTTTCATGCTCTCAAACCTTGATATCAATTATGTCAACATCAAAGTTTCTTGGTCCATCCCAGTTTATGTAAAAAACCAGGTTAAGAGAATGGTTTCTGGTCAACTAAAAGCATACTCAAATAAATTAATTGAAAGCATTGAATATTAAAAATTAATTAAAACATTTTGGTACAAAATTTATTAATATCATAAGTATACAAAGAAAATGGTTTCTGGTAAAGACATCTTTTGTGCCAAAACAGAGATCATGGAGGGATTTTACTCGAATCCCTCTTTGATTGTAGAACAAATGGCACTCTACCTGCAATACACTTCAAATCAAGGAATAAAAAATTGGACAGGGTATTGAACTCGTCGGACGGACCTCCGATTCCATGTTCGTCTACACCGAAAAGGCTTCAATTCTGGACTCTCTGAGATTTTGCAACGGAGAACATGTATGAATGCCATTTTACATCATCTTCAAACGGATCTATGGTTTGGGATTTTCTGACTGCACCTTCAAACTGTTGATTCACTCGATGGAACAAGCAACACCCCATTGGTTTAAGGAACTTCAGTTGTCTTTTGCTGTTTTGCTTGTACCTGCTTGAGTTCTTGTTCGGTGAACACTTTGGATTGCAAAGATGGGGCAATGTTGTTCACATGCAGCCATGTCAATTGCCAGAAACTCTCTCCACCGAGATCATCACTCGGCACGAGCACACCAGTAGTCTTCATCACCAGCAGTGTGTTCTTGAGAAGCTCAGGGACTAATTCATGCATTTTTTCACTATGTTTTCCTCGGAACTTGACTTTCATGCATCTCTCCATACGATCGAGAACCCCGAGCCATAATTTGCAGAAGGATGGTTGCTGTGATAGATCCTGCAGTGACTGTAAGAAAGCTTTCGACAGTAATTTTGTGGCTAAAACAAGTGTACCCTCAATTTTCCGGTATTCTTTTGAGGAGCTCCCCTGTGCAATTTCTAGCAAACCGTCCATTAATGTAAAAATCACATGATCGAAACACTTGAACCACAAAGCATTTGGAATCCAAATTCCATCAACCCCTCCTAAAGAACTCTGTAACATTAAAATGGCATGGTTCCTCACCGCTTCCCTCTGATCCAAACATACTGCCCTCAGTCCATGCACCAACCTCAGCCACATCTCACCAATGTCCTGACTTACTTTCATAGCAGCATCCTCTTCCGCGGCATTCCGAGCCTCATTAGACCATCTAACTAGACAAACAACTGAACCCGCCATCATGTCGAGGGCAGAAATGGACCTATCGACCTCTCCGACCCGAGACTCGGCAAACTCCCTTGCCGCATCCACACAAAGAACGTAATTAGACGGCAAAAGATGTGACCCCTCAGACATGATGAATGCTAGTGCCTCGAATCCAAACTCAGATGCTTCTGGATGTCGAGCGGTGATAAATAGCAAGGAGATGATCGTGTGCCAACCCAAATGGGATCTGATGTGAGTTGCATTTGCTTTCACGAGATGCATGACTTCTTGCGTGATAGGTTCATAATATGCGTCAGCAACCTGAGCATCCAGTTTCAATATTAGTTGCATGGACTTTAGAAGCTCATCGGTTATATTTTCTTTATAAGGAAGCAGGCGCTGGCATATCTTAAGGAGCCCAAACACAGCTTTTTCAACTAGAGCACATGGTACCGCCTTCTGCTGGACAATATCCGATATGTGCTCGTAAACCTTTTGCCAGATTATCAAAATTCTATCCCGGTTATTCAGAGTGATAGTGATCAGCAACTCCAGGCAGAAGACTGCAGTGTCTTCATCTTCCATGACCCTGGTTCCCTTGCTGAATCGACCTGCAGCCAAGATAATGGCATCAAGAAGTTGCAATAAAGACTCCACTTGGAGAAACTTACTCTCCATGAATATATTATCAATGTGGCATTCCTGTACTATCTCATGAAGATGCCGTTGAGCAGCGAGCTCTTCCTCAGTTGGGTACATCTTCGGCTCTTCCATATCAAAGGATAGGAATTGACTGAACCGTCCAATCAGGCTAGAAGATTTCTGGGGAATGGTCGCAGGTGCTGTCTCCAATCTTTGTAAAGAACTTGTAGCAGGCTTACCCCGCTCGTGGTCAGACGAGGACTCGTTTTCATCAGCTGCATCACTAGCCAGATGGCCAGGCAGAAGGTCGAGTTTGTGCAAGGTTAAGACACAATCCAATATGTTTTTCCAGCCACTTTGAATACAATCACCATAGCTATTTGCTATAGTGAAAACTGTTGTGGTTGCCATCCTCGCTCTGGCATCATCTCCGAAGGAAATAATGGCGTCTTCACTGGACATCGGAGTTGAAAGGTTTGTAAATTTACAAAGAAACACAACCAAATCGTCCAATACATCAGCAAAGTGATAGTGCGCTGAAATTTTGGCAACAGCCAAGAATCCCTCGATGCACATTTGTAAAATATCTTCCAGTTCCACTTGATCAAAAACCACAGATATAGCAGCAATCGTGGGGCCAGACAAGATAGAAAACATATCATGGTTGAGGGGTGCTCTAGAATCACAGGCAATGAAAGGGGTGCTTTCTCTGGACTTGTGAACCACATTAACCCAGCGGCTTGAGGTCATTACTGAGAAGCCAGCACCTTGATCAGGGATCATCTGAATTTCGTTCTCACAGATAGAGTGGTAAAGCTCAGATAAGTACTCTCGAGGAAGATCTTTCCCGCCATTGATTAGTCGATTGTTACGGATAAAATCTTCTTCGGTCATCTTTTTCTTAACCTGTACATTGTGTTGATCTGTGTTAAGCATTATAAGTGAATACGACAACAAGAGGGCAGCATCTTTATTACACAACATATCTGGTGATTGCTCGTAATATCTTTCAGCAAATGCCTCGAGCACTCTCTGTATCTTCTGTGATTCTCCAGGCAATCTGAAAGTTCCCACAAAAACACGTAATGCTGAATCTAGATTCATGTCACTAAAATCGAAGGTCTTCACAAATTCATGAAGTACCTGAACACAAAATTCATCATGATTTCCTAGAAAATCCCCGATTAGATTCTTATCTAGCCCAGTTGTGTACCTAAAGAATGATGCAACACTTCCTGGGTCAAGTTCAACAGGTAATAGATGGATTCCTTGGAGAAACTCCAGGCCTTTCTTGGGATCTCGATTAAAATGGTCAGCTCCGATTGCCAACTTTCTCTTGATGTGCTTCATCTTACGGACAAAAGGAATCCAAGAATTAGGGTCACTGTAATTCTGACATTTCGATGTCCAGAAAGCTTCATATCCCTCACGATCTGTCGATGCCTCATTTGATATAGGTAACTCGTTGCCGATTCTCTCAGCCATACCCTTTACCGTAGATAACAAACCATGCAGAGCAAGGATATGCATTGCGGACAAAGGTCCATTCACAGGAAATGCACTCTTCGACAACAAGTTGGCAATGTCTTCAAAAACATTACTGCAGGTTATGTCACAATCATAATTAGCATACATCTCAGCCACAAATGTCTGCTGCCCGCAAAGGTCGACCAAAGCTTCCAAAGCAACCTCCTGCTGTTGGTAAGAAGACCCGTGCTTGCTTTGTGCAAGCTTCAAAAGCACACATGAAAAGAAAGCTTCGAGCTGCACTTTTAGTTCCGAGCGCAAATGATAATACAGATTGAGAACGATGCTACATACAGTAGAAAGAATAAGTGCGCTCATGGATAAGCCAAATTGCATCAGGTTACGAAACAATTCATCCTGAATTATAGCCAATAACTTGGGATGCTTGCTGAATGACGGTCCACCCAATTCTATTGCTGAATTAATTAAACCAAGGGCGAATAGTGGAACATCTTCATCATACGCTACGGGATTCGATTTAGGGCCAATACCTATCTTTTCAATGACATTTAACAGAGAACACAAAAACTGAAATATCTCCACCATGCATGGGATCCCAAAAGGTGCAGACATCAATCTTTCATCATGCTGGGCATCCTCCTTCCCGTCCCTTTCGCCAGACTCGATTGTGTCGGATTCAGAACTGGACTTCACCATTGGAGCACTAGAAGTATCAGCAGCAAGTGAGGATGGACCATCACTAATGGTACCGACATTTCCATTTTCTACCTGTGGACTTCCAAGCACAAGATTCCCATTTTGTGTACTCGCCTGCGATGTAAAAAAGAATTTCATAAATTAGAAGGCAACAAATGACTTACTATGTTCAATTAAGAACCCAAACTATGACTTATTTAAATTACCACTCCTGAAGTAGATAACGAGCTTCCGTTAGCCATCTCGTCTTCAGTGCTGCTGATCTCAGGAAGATGTGAGAAAATACACCTAAGTAGTTCATGCATTGTATGTCGAGCTATCCGTTGCAACAGTTCACCTTTGGAGCTTGCTTGATGAACAATACGAAAGCATGTATTTGCTATCATGCATACATGCTTATTACTCAACCTAGTTGCAGCCTTACTTTTCATGCAAGCTAAAAGAACTTGAAGTATCTTCATTAGTACCACTTCTTCAGAAGCTGGATCGGTTACCTCAAACCGGCAACTCGTCACAGCATCAACAATCAGATGCATAGCTTCTTCCATGTTTACAGTATCCAAGTCAAGTACATCGAGGGTCAGGATTTTATAAATGGAAGACAAGGCAACACCAGTTATCGGTGCACCAGTTTCATCGGATTTAATTACATCCAAAAACGGCTGAACGTACACAACTGGGTCAACATTTTGCCACTGATGTCCCCATGAGAAAATTTGCTTCCGCAATTCTTTCAAGGAATGGATGAGAGAGTGCTCGAGCTGATCATCATCTGCAACATAACGAACTCCCCAACGGACATTTCTCCTCATGACAGCCAGAACAGCTCCAATTTCAGAATTAATCATACATGCGAAAGCACCTTTAGAGGGCTTGACAAGCTCTCCATTAAATCCATTGTAACAAGATTGCGTAATCAGATCCCCCATATTCAACCAAGATTCTTAGTGAAACCGAAAATTATTTCTCAACGAAGAAGCCGGAAACTACTCAAACAAGATGCTAAACTCTGGCAAAATCATGTTATCTGCCGAAATCAACAAATGAATGTCAAAACAATAAACTAGGAAATAGATCTTCTCAGACAGCAATTACCAGTAGTGTATAAGTATGAACTTCACTTGGATTACAACAATCATACGAGTTCTAAAGTACAATACAAATAATTAAACTACGCCGAGCTAAATTGAGCAATTCACTACACTACTCCTACATGATCCTTTGGAATTAAGCAGCAAAGGGCAAGAATATTTGAACCAAAGTAAACAAAACTGAAGATTTAAAATAACTAAATTGAGGTTACAACTCGAGAGGAAGAACAAAAACCCACTAAAGAAATCAACGTGTAGACCTAAAAGAAACTGAAAAGAAATCAAAAGGGAAAGAAAACCCAAATTCAAATCCCCGAAACCAGATCTATCCCAATTCATCAAAACGCAAACAGAATCATACTTACACTTGAACAAAAAATATGATCCAAGATCAGCATTTTAAAGGATAAATCACGAGCCACCAAATCTGGGTCGATTTGAAAGGCAAAATAATCTTTATTTAGCCCAAAAATAATTAAGGGAAAAGTGGATCGAGTGAGGAAATATGTACCTTTTCCGATGATTCCAATGGTGGGAATTGGGGAATAACTAGAAAAAGAGTGAACTCTGAAGAAATTTTGGAGCGTTTTGGGTTACATGGGAGAGTGTACGGAATTGGAATTGGAATTGGAATTGGAATTGGAATTGGAAAAAGAACATATTTTTTCTTCTATTTTTTGGATGACAATTTAGATCTTTGCTGTTTAGAAAATTTCTTATTAGGGTTCTAATAAAAGACAACCTTATTATTTTTTTTAACAAATTTTCCTCTTCTTTCAAGTTCTATGTTATATTTTAGGTCAAAATCTTCTGTTAGTCCCTGTACTATACGAAAATTATAGATTTAACTATTTTAGTCAAATTAATTTGATCCTTATCAGTCAATGAATTTTTAAATTTTTGAAATTTTGATTAACATCAAACAATCTTTGCACAGTCCTCTTCCTCATAGCAGCTTGGGACCATCAAGAATGATCCACGGTTCAACACTCTCAATGCTATATAGCCGAATTAAAATTTTTGAGTCAGCTGAGCAAATAAGTCTTCTTTTATAACTTAAATTTTATTTGAAATAATTTTGAGGTAAGTCGAGTTGTTTGACTTTTTGTTTAATTTTAATATTAAATATTTATAATATTATGGTATTAATTAATTTTAATTTAAATAGCTTCTTATAACCATATATATTTCATCATATTTTCATGGTTTAACTTAGAAATAGGTGCCCAAACTATATACTTTTTCTGAGATATGTGTCTAACGTTTTTTTTGGCTGATATAGATGCCTAAAATTTTATTATGTTACTATTTTAAAGTAAAATCGTTAAAAATTTATCACCCGATAATAAATTAACACGTGGCTTTGTTTTTTATTTATTAAAAAACTAAAAATAAATTAAATTAAATAATATCTTAAAATTTTTAAAAATTACAAAATAGTTCTAAAATCTCTAAAACTTAAAACCTTAAATCCAAAATCAACGCCATTGTTGTCGCCGATAGCCTTACTAGACTTCACCACCATCATCGTCGAAGACCACCGCCCATTTCCCTAACCGCCCATTGTCGTTAACTAGCGGCAGGGGTGTCAATCGGACGTCGAACGACGAACGCGAAAGGCTCTAGTATATAATGCCTAGACATGAACATATAATGACCAATATGCAAAGAATCTAAACTTGGTGAAACCCATTAATCGAATTAACTACTAAACCGCGTGTCCAAATTACATACAACAACCTAGACATGCTCATAAAATTATTCCATCATAAAATATAAATACCCAATTAATTAGATGCCATAAACCTACTCAAATAATAATCAACAAGTAACTAGAGGCATGCTTCCTAACAAAATAAAACATTATTCAATATACACCAAAAGGTTAAGATCTCAAACATAGGCTATAGATTAATTATTCATTGCATTGACGGAAGAAAAGAGAGAGTAAGTATATAATGCCTAGTGAATGGACTCAAAAAGGATAAAACGTCAATGTATTTTTAAAATCAAAGCCCTTATTAGAAACCCGTATTAAAACAAGTCGAACTCACATTTCCAAAACATTAAAATAAAACATGTTTAATTAAATCAAAGCAATTTTCCAATAAGTTTGTAAAACATACCATGCACACTAAATCATATGCACAAAAGTTTCTTTTGAAACATGCATAATAACTATATGCAAACATAGCTTTCAAATACCAAGCATATAAAACCATATGCAAAACATGTATCATGAATCTCATGTATAATCCCATATGCAAACCTCAATTTAAGCCTTCACATGTTTATTCTCCCAAAAACAAATCTTAAAGAGCACTACATGTATAAATCACATTATACAAGACATAATTCATCCATCATGATATATTAGTTCATATATTGGCATTTAAGTGACCCAAAATTAAAACTTTTCATTTGTAAAAATACATCGGATACACGTATTTCACAAGTGGTTCCTTAGACCACTTAACATACATCCATAACTGGAGCATACGACACATTTAACCCCTCGACGGCTATGATGTATAATATCTACAATGGGAGCATACAACACATTTAACTCCTCGACCATTGTGATACGTAATCCACCAGCGGAAGAACACGACACAATTAACCCCTCGACCATTGGAGTTCCCACGGTAGAGAAAACGACACAATTAACCCCTCGACACACATGAGGCGACTTATTATAGTGCACTTTAAACCCTATGGCATGCCAATTATAACCGATAACATTTAATCATTGTCACTTGCCAATATATTTCATTTTAAACATGTTACCTCACTATTTTTTCATATGCAACACATAACCCATTTTCAAATGCAATAAACCATGTTTAAAAACAACTTACACATTCCTTTTGAAAACCATTTATCGAAATGTAACACCCCGATCCCATCCCGGATCTGAAGTATCACATTCGTGTCACCCAAAAACTGACCCATCAAAATTTCTCATTTAAAACAACAAATTGGCAATTCTCGAAACGATCCATTTTCATAAAATCCACATAAATAATGAGATTAAAAGGGGTTTACAAAATATAAGTTCCAATTAAAATGCACCGTTTGACCAAATAGTATTAAATCAAAATAAAGATACAGACTCGACTGTGGTAAGGTCCTATGAATACATTCAGTCCAAACTAAACATCAAGTATTGTACTCTGAAATTGGCTCGGTGCTGGGAAATCCTCTTCGATGTGCTCCTCCAAAAGCAACCTGTCAACCTACGCACGAAAAAACCACAATTTCGCACGCTGAGCTAACAAAGCTCAGTGGTACATTTCTACTCTACCGCAATTCATGAATATCATAAAACAAGCATACATGATAATATAATTAAGAGTGCACAGAAAGGCTTCTCAACATCTAAGGATCATCTTCTAGCCTATCCTAGCTAGAGCTTACAATTGTCTCAAGATACCACTATTATGTAAAAATACTACCAAGCCATCCCAGGCTTACCATACTCGAGGCCACTCCGTCCATCGAGTATGTCCCATACCCTGATCACATAGCCCAAGTGTGATATAGCCCATACTCGAGATCACACAGCTATCGAGTTACTCGAGCTCACACAGCCCATCGAGTTACAAACCCTACCCTGATCACATAGCCCAAGGGAAAATCAGGCAACATTTATTATCCATACAGCAATGTAAATAACATGAATTCCCTACAGTGGCCAACAAAGCCCTACTATTTTCCCGTCCTCACATAGTTGTCAGGTTACCCGTAATCACATAGCCGTCGGGTAAGGATCATATCCGGATCACCATAGCCACAGATACGTCCTAGACATACTTGGATCACAATAGTCACAAGTAGTCTTTACCTGGGGTCACTTAGCCAATCAGGTTACTCGAGATCACATAGCCCTTCGAGTTACTCGAGATCACACAGCCCTAAGTTGTATTTCCATATCCTGATCATATAGCCCAATGATAGGTTTCTAACTGGATCCAGATTACATAGCCCATGGATACGTCAGATGTACTCGATCACATAGCCCGGAGTAGCCATCCCCTTATATAAGTGCCCTTGCACTGACTCTAGGACATCCGTATTTCTAACCAAGAAACATACGATAACACATGCTTCCCCGAGCATCAATATATCTCACCGATAGATAAAAGACATCCAGCCAACCATTACCATTGCCTCAAGGCATAACCCATTTGTTGCAATAATTAATATATGTCTTTAGAATTTAGTTACGCCTTTCTCGTTAGATTATCTTATTATTTGTGGCAACCAGCCTATATGGGCGTCCCTTCAGCACACAACAAGGACCCCGATCTTCCATGTAGCATTAACCGATCCACCACGGATCCCTATAGGTGATTAATACGAGCGATCCACTCAATAATTACAAAGCCATTTATCCACGTAGGGGTTACCAACCTTGATTTCTTAGTTTTAAGATTTGTTTTATACCTTTAGGGACCCACCAGACCCTTTACCACGAATTATAGAGCCCCCGAACACAACCTCAAAATTCTTGAGCAGATTGCTCTGCGAGTACTGATACTCCTACATGGGTATCGGTACGCCTCACTAGGTACTAGTACTCCTCCTCGAATACCGATACTCAACTCAGGTTCGAATGAATTGAACAACTAAGCGTACCGATATGTTCTTCCCCCGTATCGGTACTCAGCATCGGTACTCAGATTGCCCTGTACCGATCCAAACCTGTGTCGATACCCCTACTCTAGTGTACCGATACGCGAAAACTCCTAAAAAAATAAAATAGTGGGTACCGATACGCCCATAGCGTACCAATATGTAGAAGCACTACTAGAATCCTAATTGAGTGAGGGGTACCAATACAGGGGAAGACATACCGGTACGCCCCTCACAACCTGTCCCTCAATATTACAAGGAGTACTGATATGCAAGCACCATGTACTGGTACTCAAGCCTAGATTTCGAAACCTAAAGCTCGAGATTTCCTCAAACCCACCCTTAACCTCTATGGTTAAGTCTCAAATCGTTCCTACAAGTTATTTAGAGTATAATGGATGGTTTTCTTGAAATTTTACCCATTATCAACACCCAAATTGTGATTTACCATTAGAGGGGTTTAAAGCTTATAGAACCCTAACTATACAACCCATAAACATAAAACCAAGCAAGGCATTCATCTTATGATGCTCATGAAATGTAAAAGTCAGAGATGTACTGACCTCAAGCAAGCAAATCCCGAAATGAAGCTGCCACCAAGCTCTTATCACCTCTCTTCTTGACCCAATTTTCCAAACTCAACTTCCACCAATTCCAACGATGCTTAGCTCGAAATAGAGATCATTGCTTGCTGATAAACTCCTCCTTGATGACCAATCTGAGATTCACACTCCCCCACAACAAGTTTTCTCCTTTAACCTTGAGTTGGGTGGGTGTTTTAGGGAGAGAGAATAGAGATGAGATGAAGATGATCTCACTCCCTTACATTATGCAGAAAAATTAAAGAGGCATCAGACCTCTTATCCCATATGATGCAATTTACTCAATTGCCCTCACATCTCCTTTATTCCAACAACCCATAACATAACACCTAAGCCCAACAACACATGGAGGCCCACAAAAGCCCAACGACAAGGTCCAACATAAATTAAACGTTCGACCCGACGTGTTGGTCCAAGGCCCGGGTCAACGCCCATTGTTGACTAAAAAATTTGGGTCGTTACAACTCTCATCTCCTTTAAGAAATTTTATCCTCGAAACTTAGATAGGTGAAAGAGATGTAACCAAAACAGATCTAACCACTTCACCATTCAAATAGGATCACCTTGATGAGGGAGAGTTCTCCCTCAATCTACCTTAAATAGAACCATAACATTAAAACACTCGCTCTCAACACTTCTCTTGAGATTTCCAACAACTCTTTTTCAGTAACCAGCGACACTTATGACAAACCGCTAAGCATGGTAACATAACTAACCTAGAGCTACGCTGTTCAAACATCAACTTAAAGAACTCACTTCTAAAAGATTCTATCTCGGTTAACCAACCTTCTTACTAGCATCCGTCAACATAAACCTAAACTTAGACTTCATCTATGTCTAAAACGCTGCACCACATCCACAAACCATTGTCAGGAACGTATCACGCCTAACAACCATATCTCGGTCAAACCACTAAAGGACAAGCAAAACCCTAATAAACGATCATAATCATCAATCTACCTTGAACTAACAACTATTTTCTCTAGACTTGACCTACCAAGTCGGAACTTAAAACTTCAATTTGTCTAAACTTACTTTCAATAGGATCGAAAACCACTTACGATTCAACTACTTGGTTTCGAGAAATGACCACGTCACTTACGAACTCACACAAGCAACCCAAAACTAACCATTCTATTTGTGAAAGTCCAAACACCTTCTTCTAACCCTTGACTCGGTCCCAACAATCAGACGCGAAGAGCCATCTGACTGTTCTCAAGGATTTTTATCTGGTCCATCCAAAAATATTTCTTTTCAATGCAACCATCAGGTTACCCTCAACACAACTATTGATCCACATTTCTACTGCGCTACTCTGATAACTTCTACACTGCTTGCCTTAACCGATAACAAATTTGGTTAAACTCAATTCGGCAATCTTCTAACTCTACGAGATCTAGCTCAACAGGTGCACAAGCCAAGCAACTATCCTTACGATTCGCCCTTAAGACCTCAACCATGTTCTTCAAAACCTTTATTTACCTTTTTATACGGTACCTTTACTCTGGCAAACAACACGTGAAGCTCTCACATTCTATGGCCAAAACAAGGTCGCCAAACTCACGAAACCGGCATTGGTCTTCCATTATTTCACTACGGCTTAACACATCCAAAGCCACCATACAAGCTACTCTCACCAGGCATGATCTCATCGAAACACTTGGCAACAACACCCAATTGGTCGCTTGCACAAGAGTTTGGACACTAACAACACCATACCACGGAGCGATGGACACTAACAACGAACTCAACCTTACCTTTATTGCGATTCTAAACCATAATTAACTGGTAAGATTGCTCATTCACCAAGGGTACCTCCATACCCTCAAAATACCACCAACACTAAAACTAGGAACTCTTAACCCTTGCGTCTACATGGAAAGCTAAGAACACCTTGCAACCTATAGAACCTTCAATGAGGTAGCACTACGGAGCACAACGTCTGCCTTAGAGAGGTTAAGATCCTACACAATTGACACTAACAACTAGATTCAAGCAATCTAAAACTTTATAACTTCTCACTGTAGCGATGTTTTTTTCTGGGCTAAAAAAGAGTATGTTTTTGTTGTTTTTTTTAATATATTTTCTTCCGTGGAGTTTTAGAAAACCCGCATTTTATTTAAAATTGGAGTCGCCACCGGCCACTCAAGGTGGACCAGAGACCGTAGAAAACCAGAGATTTTAAAATATCGGGTTCGGGAGTCGGTTACGGATGGGGAAGGATTAGCACCCCCACACCGCCCAAAATTGGTACTTTAATAATTACCGCTTTATTAATATTAAACTTTCCAGATTAAAGTGACAATTAAATTAAAATTTGGTTATAAGTGCGAGTAAATTTTAAAAGTCCCGTTATTCGAGAATAAACGCCTAACCACTACCGTTTACGCTCGAATAAAAGGGCACCGCATTGACAAAATATATGTTCGTTATGCAAACTTAAAAAACATGACAAATATAAATAAATACACTGCGATAAAAATATAAATAAATACTAACATAATAAAATACTAATATAACATAAATAAAATACTAATCTAAAAATAATACATAACTATTAATTTAACACATAAATAAAAACATATCTAACATAAATAAAATAATAATCTAAAACATACATACATAAATATTAATCTAACTTATAAATAAAAACATATCTAACATAAATAAAACACTAATATAAAACATAAATTTAAAACATACTAATCTAAAACATAGATAAACATACAAATTAAAAACACAATTTTAAATTAACTACTACTTCATTAAAATATAAAAATTACAACATAAATAAAAAGGAAAGAAAATATACCTAACTAGGAGTTCGAAGGACGAACCCCGACTGGACCCCACCGAGATCTACCACGACCTCTCCAAAAATATTAACTAGATCAAACCTAAAATAGGACCCCGATCGAACCGACTAGGACTGAGGACACTGCCCCGACCCTGGGCTAGCCGGGAGCCTAAGCTCCCTTATTCGGCCAGCTCTTGCCGATTTCTCCATGGCTTGCTGCCATTTCTTCAATTCCCTCAATTGCCTCCCTATTTATAGGGGTGAGGAGGGTGACGTAGAGCTTTGTGCTCCACTCCCCTCCCTAATTTTTTTATTATTAAATTCCTTTTTTTTGCTTTTTTTATTAATTTTATTATTATTATTTATATATATATATATATTATTATAATAATACTAAAAATACTAAAAACTCGTACAAAAATGAGTGATTACAGTTGCCCCTCTTTGCTTGTTCTTGTGAAACGAGAACAAAGCAAAGATCAAAAGCACTCATTTTTGTCTTATCTCTAAACTAAACTTCTCTCTTTTGACCCGTGTCTTCTTTTTCTTGGTAGATCTTCATTCTCTTCAAATATGTCTTGTCTTCTTTTTGTTTTGGTTGATCCACCTTGTCACTCTCGGGAAAGCAAAGCCTTCAAAATGGGGGTTGTTTGTTGGGAAGCCAAACCGAGTTCTTCTTGCTACATTATTGGTAATAAGCTAATACCTAAAGAGAGTTCGACCAGTTTACAACACCGAAAGAAGAGACAGTGTCTACAAAATTCGATCCAGCTGCAACACTGACGAGGAGGCAAGACCGATAGATGAAAGTTCTGATGTCTGATCCAGCTACAACTCTGACGAAGAGGCAAGATCAGAAAACTGACAATTTTTCTCTTTTTTTGTCTCTTTTTTGTTTCCTTTTTCTCTGTTTTTTCATATTTTTTTCTTTTTCTTTTTTCTCTTTTCTCTTTTTTCTCTTTTCTCTCTCTCTTTTTTTCTTAAAACTTGAAAGTTGGTGAATTTTGACCAAGCTACAACACCGACGAAGAGGCATGATCTAAAGTTAGTAATGTTGATCCAGCTACAACACCGACGAAGAGGCATGATCTAAAGTTAGTAATGTTGATCCAGCTACAACACCGACGAAGAGGCAGGTTCAAGAGTTAGTAAATTTGGTCTAGCTACAACACCGACGAAGAGGCAAGACCGGAAGTTAGTGAATTTGGTTCAGCTACAACACCGACGAAGAGGCAGAACCAAAAGTTAGATTTGACCAAGCTACAACACCGACGAAGAGGCATGGTCTAAAGATTTGATCCAGCTACGACACCGACGAAGAGGCAGGATCGGATAGTTTTTCTTTTTTTGTGATCAAGCTACGACTCTGACGAAGAGGTATGATCAGAATTTGGTTGAAAGCTCATTTTTCATTTTTTGATTTTTTTTATTTTTTTCTTTTTCTTTTTTATTTCTTTTTTCTATTTTTCTTTGATTTTTTCTTCTTTTTTTTTGATTTGTTTTCTAGTTACAACATTAATAAAGAAAACTTGCAAATCAGTAAAGTTGGATCTATCAACGGAGAAACAAATATTAATCGAACCCTACTACACCATCACGGGTAAGTAGGACAAAGCGAGAATCGGGACCTAGCCACTCTATCAGCGGAGGATGGATCGGATAATGATGACCGGAACCGCTACACCATCATCGAGAGCGAGGATCGAGAGGGCGACGGGAGCTTGGACCCGGTCACTCCATCAGCGAGGATGGATTGGACAATGACGACTGGAACCGCTACACCATCAGCGGAGAGCGGGATCCGAGGGTGACGGAGCTTGGACCCGCCACTCCCCATCACGGAGGACCAAATTGGACAATGACGACCTGGAACCAGCTACACCATCAGCGGAGAGCAGGATCTGAGGGCGACGGGAGCTTGGACCCGGCCACTCCATCAGCGGAGGACTAGATTGGACAATGACGACCTGGAACCGGCTACACCATCAACGGAGAGCAGGATCTGAGGGCGACGGGAGCTTGGACCCGGCCACTCCATCAGCGGAGGACTGGATTGGACAATGACGACCTGGAATCGGCTACACCATCAGCGAAGAGCAGGATATGAGGGCGACGGGAGCTTGGACCCGGCCACTCCATCAGCGGAGGACCAAATTGGACAATGACGACCTAAAACCGGCTACACCATCAGCGGAGAGCAGGATCTGAGGGCGAAGGGAGCTTGGACCCGACCACTCCATCAGCGGAGGACCAGATTGGACAATGACGACCTGGAACTGGCTACACCATCAGCGGAGAGCAGGATCTGAGGACGACGGGAGCTTGGACCTGGCCACTCCATCAGCGGAGAGCAAGATTTGATAATGACGACCTGGAACCGGCTACACCATCAGCGGAGAGCGGGATCTGAAGGCGACGGAAGCTTGGACCTGGCCACTCCATCAGCGGAGGAACTAGATCGGGCGATGAAAGTTGATAAATTTTCTTTTGATTTTCATTTCATTCATTTTTTCTTTATTTTTTCATTTTTCATTTTTTGATTTTTTTCGACTTTTGATTTTTTCTTTTTTATTTTTTCAACTCCATTTTTTGATAATTTTTTTCTTTTTCTTGAACTGTACAAAGAAGTAAGACTTGAGGAAAATTAGGTCTGGTTGCACCGTCAGCAGAGAAACAAGACTTGAATACAAATTTAATCTGTTTGGGGAAAGGTTCGGATCTGTTGCACCATCAACGGAGAAATGAAATCTTCAGGATGTCTATATTGTTGCACCATCAGCGGTAAAACAGAATCTGAAAATTGTTGGCCTATCAACAATGAAGAAGGCAAGATCTGGAAAAGTCTACTTCTGTTGCTCTACTGGCGGAGAGGTATGACCTACGATGAAAAAAACATTAATCAGTAAATGTTCACAAAATTTTCACTGTTATCTTTTATTGATGTTTCAACATCCTCTTTGTGTTTGTCCTCCTCTAAGACTAAGGTTGGCCGTCAGGTTGTTGCCCCCACGGTTAAGGATGTTCGGTCTCTTTTTGAACCTGTTTGTAAGCAAAAATGCATACATGATTTTTATGCCTAAATGCATGTGTCTATCTTAAATGCATGGTGATTTTGGTGTATGCACTTATCTAAATGTATGACGTATGCAAGATGAATGCATGAATGTGATATGATTTTTTTTACCCTCAAAGGGATGCCCGACTCCTCACTGGTCCCGTCAGGATCTTGGTTTTTTGTATGTGACGGTGCCCCAACCTCAAATTGGGTTCGATCAGTCATCTGGGTGCCTGCCCCAACATTTTATTCATCCCTATGCCATCGTCTGAAACTGTTCTTGAATTTGACACTTTGAGTGTGGATTCTGTTGCCCCCTAGGTTGGGTTTATAAATTGTGTGTTGGTTCATGGCAGCTCATTATTATTATTATTTTGGATTAGGTGCATTTTTGTAGGCTGTGGTCAAAGATGCAAGAGTTTGACTCGACAATGAAGGCTGGACCTTGGCAAAGAATGCCCCCGGACTTGGACCTTGTTAGAGGCATAATGTTTGTAAAAGATGTGGGGGTGCTTTTGGACATGCCCCATGACCAAACTTTTGTAAGGTGCTAGATCGACCATCTTTGTTGTGTTTAAATGCGTTAAAATAAGCGCGCAATTATAACCGAATGTTAGTTTAATAGTCACTTTAATCCGGAATTTTTGATATTAATACAGCGGTAATTATTTGAAAAAGCTCGACTCTCATTTTTTTATGAAAAAACAAAAATATCCCCAGCGGAGTCGCCATCTGTAGCGATGTTTTTTTCTCGCTCAAAAAAAGATGTTTTTTATTTTTTTTGGAAAATAATGATTTCCGCGTGAAGTTTTAGAAAACCCGCATTTTATTTAAAATTGGAGTCGCCACCGGCCACTCAAGGTGGACCGGACACCATATAAAACCAGAGATTTTAAAATATCGGGTTCGGGAGTCGGTTACGGATGGGGAAGGATTAGCACCCCCACACTGCCCAAAATTGGTACTTTAATAATTACCGCTTTATTAATATTAAACTTTCCAGATTAAAGTGACGATTAAATTAAAATTTGGTTATAAGTGCGAGTAAATTTTAAAAGCCCCGTTATTCGAGAATAAATGCCCAACCACTATCACTACGCCTGATACTGGCCCCGTTTACGCTCGAATAAAAGGGCACCGCATTGACAAAATATATGTTCGTTATGCAAACTTAAAAAACATGACAAATATAAATAAATACACTGCGATAAAAATATAAATAAATACTAACATAATAAAATACTAATATAACATAAATAAAATACTAATCTAAAAATACATACATAACTATTAATTTAACACATAAATAAAAACATATCTAACATAAATAAAATAATAATCTAAAACATACATACATAAATATTAATCTAACTTATAAATAAAAACATATCTAACATAAATAAAACACTAATATAAAACATACTAATCTAAAACATAGATAAACATACAAATTAAAAACACAATTTTAAATTAACTACTACTTCATTAAAATATAAAAATTACAACATAAATAAAAAGGAAAGAAAATATACCTAACTAGGAGTTCGAAGGACGAACCCCGACTAGACCCCACCGAGATCTACCACGACCTCTCCAAAAATATTAACTAGATCGGACCTAAAATAGGACCCCGATCGAACCGACTAGGACCGAGGACACTGCCCCGATCCTGGGCTAGCCGGGAGCCTAAGCTCCCTTATTCGGCCAGCCCTTGCCGATTTCTCCATGGCTTGCTGCCATTGCTTCAATTCCCTCAATTGCCTCCCTATTTATAGGGGTGAGGAGGGTGACGTGGAGCTTTGTGCTCCCCTCCCCCCTTTTTTTATTATTAAAATCTTTTTTTTTTGCTTTTTTGCTTTTTTTTTAATTTTATTATTATTATTATTATTTATATATATTATTACAATAATACTAAAAATACTAAAAACTCGTACAAAAATGAGTGATTACACTCACTCGCATCTTACGGCACACTTGCACTCTCAACAACCATCTACGACAAAAACCTTATCTAGCAAAGGATGCAATTCTACTTACTATCTAAAGCAACAACAAACCCAGGATTTACCAAGATACTCATTCATAAAAACCAACCCATTACACAACTAAAGAGCTAAATGACTACCACAACAACTGGAACCAACACAAAACTTAATTACCTAACATATCCTCGGTCGCAATGTTGTCAACTCTAATCTAAGTAGCAGATTATCTAGCAACGCCTCGCTTGCCAACCCTGGCGGCAGATCTCACAGGACCTTTACCTCGATAACCTGACGGTGCCCTAGCTCCGCCTCTATCAAAACTCTAATCATGACGGGAAGTAACCAACCTCTAAGACTGAGCTGGTGAGTCTTCATCCATAACTGGCAATCCTTTGCCATATGTTATGGTGCTCGACACCTGTAGCAAACCCTCCAAAGCAAAAAGCACACTCCAAGGTGATGTCGGCCGCAATGCTTGCACGCAGGTGAAAGCGATGCTACAACAGAACCATCAGCACTCCCTTCTAGAGAAAAAATCAAAGGGCCCATACGACTCCTCGATCTAGATCCCGAACTGACTCTCGGTAGCTGGTTTGAAGCAACTCTCTTTGAACTCTTCAAACCACAAAACCTCTCATGCGGATAGGGAGAAGGATCCGCGATATTTCGAGTCTCCACACTATGGCCCCTAACTTTATACGTCATACCCGACGTCGTATTCTGAAGCCGCTCCAGCGCCTTTGCACTGTTAGCTAATTTTGAAAATATCCTAAGTGGACCCGCTGTTACATGTAACTGAAGCTCTACCTTCAACCTTGTCTGAACCTCTTGCACCTCAACTCCTTCGTCGCAACAAACTCTATAGCATAATGGCTCAAATGCAGAAACTCTTGCTCGTAATCAAACACCGTTCGATCTCCCTAACCTAGATGCAGAAACTGGTCCCTCATATCATCCATATGTACTTCACTGATGTACTTCTTTCGAAACTCATCCACAAAGATATCCCATGTCGGGAGTGCAAGTTGTAGACCCAACTCTATAGTCTTCCACCACTCGTGTGCATTGCCCTTAAGAAGGGAAACAATGCAATCAAGATCATCCTCCGGCCTTCTCTTCATCTGTCTCAAGATTCTTTGTGTGTCGCGCAATCACTGGTCAGCCTTGATGGGGTCATCCTCATCCAAACCTTCAAAATTCTTAGGTCCAAAATGATGAAGCCTCTCTACATGGGTCTTGCGAGGTGTCTCAGATTACCTCAGAATAGCTTGCACCACACGCAAGAGGGCAGAGGTAAGGTCACAAAAGTTGCTGGCCTTTCCACTACCGGTTCCACCTTCTATCAACTCATTTTTCTGAAACACAACAAACAAGGTGGCACATCAAGATTCCTAGTCTTGTAAAGTGCACTTAAATTTAGGAACTTGTATTCACTAAACACCTTACCACGACCTCTATACCACATTGAGGTTTCCTAGAACTACCTAAACCTAAGCTCTAATACCACTAAATGTAACACTCTTATTCTGTCCTAGATACAAAGTATCACATTCAGGTCACCCAAAATCCGACCCATCAAAATTTCTCATTTAGAACCATAAATTGGCATTTCTCGAAACGAACCATTTCCATAAAATCCATATAAATAATAAGATTAAAAGGGGTTTACAAAATATAAGTTCCAATTAAAATACACCATTTGACCAAATAGTAGTAAATCAAAATAAAGATACAGACTCGACTGTGGTAAGGTCCTATGAATACATTCAGTCCAAACAAAACATCAAGTACTATACTCTGAAATTGGCTCGGTGTTGGGAAATTCTCCTTGAGGTGCTTCTCCAAAAGTAACCTGTCAACCTACGCACAGAAAAACTAAAATTCCGCACGCTGAGCTAACAAATCTTAGTGCTACATTTCTATTTTACGTTAATTCATGAATATCATAAAATAAGCATGCATGATAATATAATTAAGAGTGCACAGAAAGGCTTCTCAACATCTATGGATCATCTTCTAGCCTATCCTAACTAGAGCTTACAACTGTCTCAAGATACCACTATTATGTTAGAAGACTACCAAGCCATCTTAGGCTTACCATACTCGAGGCCACCCCGTCCATCGAGTACGTCCCACACCCTGATCACATAGCCCAATAGTGATATAGCCCATACTTGAGATCATACATCCTATCTAGTTACTCGAGCTCACACAGCCCGTCGAGTTACGAACCCCACCCTGACCACATAGCCCAAGGGTAAATCAGCCAACATTTATTATCCATACAACAACGTAAATAACATACATTCTCTACAATGGCCAACAAAGCCCTACTATTTTCCCGTTCTCACACAGTCGTCGAGTAAGGATCATATCCGAATCACCATAGCCATAGATACGTCCTAGACATACTTGGATCATAATAGCCACAAGCAGTCTTTACCTGGGGTCACTTAGCCAATCAGGTTACTAGAGATCATATAGCCTTTCGTGTTTCTCGAGCTCACACAGCCCCCGAGTTGTATTTTCATATCCAGATCACATAGCCCATGGGTAGGTTTCTAACCGTATCTATAGCCCATGGATACGTCAAATGTACTCGGTCACATAGCCCAAAGTACCCATCCCCTTATATAAGTGCCCTTGGACTAATTCTAGGACATCCAGATTCCTAACCAAGTCACATACGATAACACATGCTTCCCCAAGCATCAATATATCTCACCGAGAGATAAAAGGCATCCAGCCAACCATTACAATTGTCTCAAGGCATAAATCATTTGTTACAATAATTAATATATGTCTTTAGAATTCATTTACGCCTTTCTCGTTAGATTATCTTATTATTCACGGTAATCAACCTAAATGGGCGGCCCTTCAGCACACAGCAAGGACCCCGATCTTCCATGTAGCATTAACCGATCCACAACGGATCCCTATAGGTGATTAATATAAGCGATCCACTCAATATTTACCAAGTCATTAGCTATTTATCCACGTATGGGTTACCAACCTTGACTTCTCAATTTTATGATTTGTTTTATACCTTTAGGGACCTACCAAACCCTTTACCACAAATTATAGAGCCCTCAAACATATCCTCAAAATTCTTGGGCAGGTTGCTCTATGAGTACCGATACTCCTACATGGGTATTGGTACGCCCCACTAGGTACCAGTACTCCTCCTCGAGTACCGATACTCAACTCAGGTTTGAATGAATTAGACGACTAGTCGTACCGATATGCTCTTCCCCCGTATCGGTACTCAGCATCGGTACTCGGATCGCCTCGTACCGGTACCCCTATCCTAGTGTACCGATACGCGAAAGCCTCTCCAGGCAATAAAACAGTGGGTACGATTACGCCCCTAGCGTACCGGTACGCAGAAGCACTATTAGAATCCTAATTGAGTGAGGGGTATCGATACACAGAAAGGCGTACCGATAAGCCCCTCACAACTGTTCCATCAAGATTATAAGGAGTACCGATACGCAACCACCCCGTACCGGTACTCGAGCCCAGATTTTAAAACCTAGAGCTCAAGATTTCCTCAATCCTACCCTTAACCTCCATGGTTAAGTCTCTAATCGTTCTTACAAGTTATTTAGAGTATAATAGGTGGTTTTCTGCCAATTTTACCCATTATCAACACCCAAATCATGATTTACCATTAGAGGGGTTTAAAGCTCATAAAACCTTAACTATGCAACCCATAAACATAAAACCAAGCAAGGCATTCATCTTATGATGCTCATGAAATGTAGGAGTCAGAGATGTGCTGACCTCAAGCAAGCAAATCCCGAAATGAAGCTCCCACCAAACTCTTGTCACCTTTCTTCTTGATCCAAGCTTCCAAACTCAACTTCCACCAATTCCAACGATGCTTAGCTCGAAATGGAGATCCTTGCTTGCTGATAAACTCCTCCTTGATAACAAATTCGAGATTCACACTCCCCCACAACAAGTTTTCTCCTTTAACCTTGAGTTGGGTGGGTGTTTTGGGGAAAGAGAATAAAGATGAGATGAATATGATCTTACCCCTTACATTATGTAGAAAAATTAAAGAGGCATCAACCCTCTTGTCCCCTATGATGCAATTTACTCAATTGCCCTCACATCTCCTTTATTCCAACAACCCACAACATAACACCTAAGCCCAACAACATATGGAAGCCCACAAAGCACAACGACAAGGCTCAACATAAACTGTACGTTCGACCCGACGTGTTGGTCCAAGGCCCGGGTCAACGCCCATTGTTGACTCGAAAATCTGTATCGTTACACGAAACTCATAAGAATCCATGTACATAACCATTTCCAATTGCATTTCATATGAAAATCATGCATATAAACAGTAGGTAATCTTGCATTGCAATCAAATCTTGCTTTAAACCAACACTTGTAAATCAAAAGCTCATATCAAACCGTATACAAAGGCGAAAATAGAGAAAACTTACTTCCAAGCTTAGCTAAACTTGTTAGGCTTTAACTAAACTCCCAAAGTCATAATTCAAACCTTTTTATAGTACCAAAACACATTTGCACTCACCAACTTGCTATTGCCTCGATGTCAACGTTTTGACACCAACGCCTCGTTGCCTAACCGAAAATCGCACAAACACTTGTCAAACTCCATGAAAAAATTCACGGGTCAATATAAATTGGATCATATCAAAGTAACCAATTTACTATAGCACCACCATCATAATTAAACTCCCCTAACAACTAGCTGTTATTCGAACCATTCAATTAAATTTCCCCAAACTTATATTATTCACTATTCCTACAGCCATTTAAATGGCTTTGGAATGGCAGTAGACGTTCCAAACCAATCCCCTTTTTGTTTTAAAATTGCGGTGCCACTATTCCCTGACACACGCACAGCTATGCGCCCAACTTTGCGCCCTGTTTTGGGGATGTATAACTCCCCTTTTTTCATTAAACCAACACCCATTCGAATAATACAGCAGTAGTAGTGCCTGCTCTACTCGCGCTAATGCCCTGCGGGCCATATAATTCCGTCCCCTTTTTTCAGCTTTACAATTCCTTACGGGAAAAATCGTCGAACACAAACAATGCACATTAACAAATGATCTAATAATTAAATCAACCACTCTATCAATTATCCCATTTCAAGAACTCAAATCAAAATTTAACTAATTAGATTAATTTCGAGAAATAAATTATAAAATCGACTTTAGATTTTTATTACTCATGCACAAAATATCTACATAGAAATCATTAGATTACTATAATCAAATCAAGATTTATGAGAAAATCCATTAAAATCTAGTAATTCCATTAGAAATTCGTTTTAATTATCTCAAAGCACGAGAAATTATAGATTAAGAATCAAAATCATGTAGAAAATCATTAAAGAACATTTTCTCACATTGCTTGATGAAAAACCAACTTGAAGATGAACTCTCTTCTTAATTTTCAACAAGAAAAATAGTGAAGATGATGTAGAAATCAAAATTCTTGATCCATAATTGTTTAGAAATAAATGGAGAAGAAATTGAAGAAGAAATAATTAAGGAATCAAGAAATCCCTAAGTTTTGTTTAGAAGAAAATGAGAGAAACTTAGAAATGTCTTTCTCATCTTTTAGAAAATTATAACCGTCAACTTCTTTTTGTTAAAAACAAGAGAAAGATATATTTAATCATTAATTTAATAATTCCAATAAAAATACCACTTTAATCCTTTTTTACAAAATTACCATTATTAAAATTTTACAACTCTTGAAATATTGTCACTATTTAATTTAAAATTAATCAAAACCTAATGTCCCCCTTTAATAAATTCATCAAATATATTTTCAAAAAAAAATATTAGACACGCTAAATTTATCAGAAATCATTTTAATAAACCTAATTTATTTTTTGGAATTAATTAATTAGCTAAAACTTAATCCAAATTCCAATCCGATTTTAAAAAATTACCTGAATCTTCTAGCCCATTTTTTGGGGTGTTACATATACATTGAATCCTCGGATACAAGTAGACATTGGATACAATTGACATGCCATAGAATTCATTAAGCTCATGTACGGGTGGACTACGATCCTTATGTTGAAACCCTTATTGGCGATGTTGGCAGGATGAATGTGTTTTGGTCATTGGCGATGTGGAGGGATAGATCGTTTATTGAATTCTTAGCTGGGCGATGTTGGATGGGAATTTGCGTATTCATCGGTTACTTCGTTCCAAGGAATATGAATAATATGAATACAAGCTTTATAGTATGCATATACATTGTTAAATTATGCTTATCATATGCCTAATACATTTTAGTATAGTTTTCACGTTGATACTCATGGTATTGGATCCATTGATATGCATCATCGTATAGTTTTCCATTGTTGATAACTACCTCACTAGGCTAAGTAAGCCTAACATAGTTCATTGCATGCATTTTCAGTTTCCCTAGCTCCGTAACGTGGATCGTGGATAGCCGGTTGTAAGTCACCTCCGAGTTACTATTTTGTAATGTACATTTACCCTTCGAACTCCTAGAATGGTGGCACATGGCTCTAGCATGTTTTGAATGACATAATGGTCATGTTTGAATATGTAAGTTTAAGTATGCATATATGGTATGTTTTTGAATTTGGAATGGCAATTGAGATTACATATATGGTTAGATTGCACTTCTACAACTTATACATTGCTAAAGAGGTTAAAATGAGACATGAGTATGAAATATAGGCCACAAACCATGTTGGAAGTCATAGTTATTGATTAAGGAGTCATTGGACATATTTTAATTGGGTAAATGGCTCAAAAACCAATAAAACAATAAAATTGCAGGCAGGGCATACTGGTAGGGTTGGGTGCGTATCGGTACAGGTATGCATATTTGGACCAAACCGTTAAAGGGTACAGGTACAAGACATAGAATACCGATACAGGTTTTTTACACTAGAAATTGCATGTTCACTGGTGTAACCCCTTAATCCGGTCTAGCCGAAACTAAGCTAAAAGGGTTACATTAGGTTTGCCGAAGCAAACCTGGGCTAATAACCTAAATTGGTTCCTTTTTTCTCTATTTTTATCTTATCTAAATGCTTCGAATTAGATCCTAAGGTGAACATGCATCAATGGATACGTTACATTGCGATCAGGTTGGAAAATAGGGTTTAATTGCTCAAACATGCACTACGGGGACCAAAACTTAATTTTCATAAATTACAAAGACTTAATTAAAAACCAAGTTACCAATCCTTCATTAATCCAATTTCATTCTCACATGTTAAATTCTAGCTCAAAATAAACATTCAAACTCTTTTAATTGCATACTTAACATTCAGGGACCAAATTGCATAATTTCAAACCTCAACAAACAAAAGCATATAAACATACACTGCGTACCAATACGAGCCAGCCTGTACCAATACATCATAAAGAACTTATCAGCTACTCGTACTGATACACGTTAACCCATATTGATATAGTGTGTAAGACAACCCTTACCGATACGGTGATACCCTCGTATTGATCCCTTAAGAAAATATTTCAAAATTCAAATTCCAGTAGCTAGGAGACGTACCGATACGGGAGCCCATGTACTGAAATTGTAACACCCCGGTTTTGGGTCTAGGAGTTTTCTAGGTTGATTAGATGGTCCGATGGATCAGATTAGAGGATTCAAGTTAGTTTTGGGATTAAATAGAAATAAATATTTTTTTGTGAGGAAATATTATGGGAAAATGTTCTAAAATTATTAAATAAATATTTTGATAACTTGATTACTCACTGTATATGCATGGTTTGAGCATGGTTTAATGCTGGAAAATGGTTATATGATGATGTTGATGTATTTAGAAGTAATGCATGTTTTGATAATGTTTTAGAACATCGGTAATGCTTGGTTGAAAGCATTGGATAAATGGTTTTAGTTGATGCATATGAAAACAATGAGTTAATGTTAATGAAATGAATTATATTGACAAGTGATGTGGTTGAAAATGTTATCGGATATAGTTGGCCGACCATAGGATTGATAGTGCACTATAAAAATTTACCTTGGATGTTGAGGGATTTTGATCCGATGTACCAAAAACTCTATCCAAGTACCCTAACGGTCAAAGGGTTTTGATCTATGTACCGAAGACTCCCGTTAGTGGGTTATGCATCTAACCAATGTTTGGGTTGTGATTGTACCCGGTTGTAATAGTATATTTAATTCCGGTTGAGATGACATAAAGTGATGGGAACACTTGTTGAATCTGTGTATCCAATGTTGTATTTGAAAAGTGGAACTTGGTTAATGATCAATTGTAAGCTAA
The DNA here is from genome assembly GCA_019671005.1 of Hibiscus mutabilis. NCBI lineage: Eukaryota > Viridiplantae > Streptophyta > Magnoliopsida > Malvales > Malvaceae > Hibiscus > Hibiscus mutabilis. The sequence continues at coordinate 4,690,762 of CM033752.1, forward strand.
TATAATTGATGTATCATGAGATGGATTATGTTGTTTAATGTTGGTTTAAACATGTTTTACTCTTTAAGCCTTGCATTGGTAGTATGCATGGGAAAGCTTAAATTGAGGGAAGCAAATGGGATTTTGCTGTTAATCCATGATACATGTTGCATATGGTTTAATATGCATGTTTTGGAAATGTTAAGTGCATGGTTTGATAAGGCATGATGTTGAATTGATGATTAAAAGGTGTTTTGGAAAATGTTTTTTCAAAAAGATTGTTATATGGTTTTAGATGCATTGATGGTGTTTTGTTTTAGAGCATTCCTCACTAAGCCTAGTGTGCTTACGCTCTCACTTCCATCAATGTAGACAATTAAAAGTTGGAGGCAGCAAGCAAGTGAAGGGAAATCCAAGGACTTGTGTTTACGAAAGTATGATTTTGATTTAGACTTATAGTAATAAAGGCAATGTGGTTATTTGTTGGGAGGGTTGTTTGCTAAACTCCCTATTTGTACAGGTTTTATATGTTGGTTTGGACTTATAAGATGTTTAAAGTGCTCGACATGTGTTTGGATTTGTGTTTTGAATGTTGAGTAGGAAGAATGCCTCTAGATGATTTGGATGGTTGTGTTAGGATTGCTAGAATTGTTTAAAATGTTGGTATGTTGATGTCAAGCATGCTTATTATGTTATATGATGTTTAGAGATGTTTAAAGTTGATTCAAGTGAGCCAAAGAGTCATATATTGGACCTAGAGGTTATTACAAGCCTTCACATACCGGTACGAGTACCCAGGGATAGCTATGCAGGGTGTGAAACAACACCGTTTTAAGTGTAAAATACAAAAGGGTACCGATACGGTTAGCTGAGTATCGATACACCCCTTGAGTTTTGTACAACAGAATCGGTACATGGGTTTGCATACCGATACACCCCCTGTATTTTTAAAGAGTCGTATCAATCGCAGAGTACCATACCGGTACGCGAATTGGTCACTGGAATTTTGGGATTTGAGAAATCACAAGGGGGATCGGTACGGGGTCAAGACCGTATCGGTACGGGTGGGTCAACACAACGTATTGATATGGTTGTTCGTATATCAGTACGTATAGTCGTTATGGTCGTTAGGCCGTATCGATACAGGCTTGCCCGTATCGGTATACCCTGTTGTTTTGTGCAATTCAGCCTACTGAAGTTTGGAAAATGTGTAATCTAATCCTTGAATGTTAAGTATATAATTTTGATGAGCTCGGATGATTATTTTAAGCTGAAATTTAACATGTGAGCCTGAAATTGGACTAATGAAGGATTGGTAAACTTAATTTTAATTAAGTTCCTGTTAATTGTGGAAATTAAAATTTTTGGTCCCCAAGGTGAGTGTTTGATCAATTTAACCATGTTTTACAGTCTGTTTTCAATGTAAAGTTTCCGTTGAAGCATGTTCACCTTAGGAATTAAATTAATGCATTTAGACAAGATAAAAGGAAAAATGGTCTGGTTTAGGTTATTAGCTAGGGTTTGCTTCGACAAACCTAATGTGATCCTTTTAGCTCTGTTTTGGCTAAGTTGGGTTAAAGTGATTACATTTGGTGGTATCAGAGCTAAGTTTATGAAAAATTGGATTGTTGTCGATGATTGTTCAATTTTGTTTTCTATGCCCGGTGATTGTTTATATGTACGGTGTTTGATATATACCATGTTGGGGTATTTTTGGGGATACATTGCCTTATTACTACATTTATAAAATAATTTTGGTTTGAAATTAAAGTCTTGGATCCTTGCTTGAATCTAGCATGATTGTTTTTGTTTTGGTGTAATTATCATGCCTTAGATATGTTTTTATACGATGTCACCGAGGAGAGAATTACGATCGAGCGAGAATACTACTACTGGACGAAAGGAAGTCGAAGGTGAAATAGTGCATCTTGAGGGATTTCCACCTCCTCCGTCTAATCCTCTTGAGGGAGTAGAGCAAGTACCATCTGCACCACATGTTTTGGTGTATATTGATATGATGTATTTGGTTCAGGCGATGACTTGAGCGTTTTAGGCTGCGATGACTAGAGTACAAGTATCCATACCGGTACTTGCTGTTATTGTTAATCTGGGGTTACCGTTAAAGTGTCTGCGCAGCCTAGGAGGAGTTGAGTTTAGAGGGTTAGTACCTAAGGCATTCGATGAGTGGTTTGCCAGTATAGATCAGATTTTGGATCAGATAAGGTGCAATGATACTCGTAAGATGGGATGTGTTGTATCCCTATTGTAGGGTGATGTATACAGTTGGTGGACCACTATGATTATGAGCATAGAACTCAGTGATATGACATGGGAATTCTTTCAAGCTGCCTTTCGAATGAAGCATCTGAGAGTTAGATACTTGGATGAGAAGAAACGCGAGTTCATAGCCTTGGTTCAGGGCAGTATGTTAGTATCTGAGTATGAGGTACAGTTAGTATGCGCCTGAGGTGGTGCTAGATGAGAGGCATTGTTGTGATCGATTCCATTACAGATTGGTACAGGATGTTAAGATATACATGTTCGCCACTGACTGTATAGATTTTGACGTGTTGGTCACTCGAGTAAAGGACATTGAGAAGAGTTTGGGTTTATCTCTTCGTCGAGGAGGTTCTGGCTCGGGAAAGAGAGCTGCAAATTTTGGTTCTGTTGGTGGTCAGACCAAGAGGCACCGTGATAGGAAGTACTGTCAAGATGCGAGGCGTGGTAGAAATGGTGTTGGGCGACGATCGCATGGGTAGAGTGCCTAGGCCAGAGCAGCGCATAATGTTTGTTGGGTTTATGGATCACGAGATCATTTGAGGTAGACTGGGGATCATGTGAGATGTGATTGTTCATTGATGGCTAGAGGTAGACTGGCACCTACACATGTTCTTGCACCACTGAGAGGCCGTGGGCACAATCGAGGTAATTTTTAAAGGAGGAAGAAAAGACAGAGGACTGTAGCGCATAGAGTGGCAGTTCAACCTGAGGGTGGTGGACCAGCAAGGATCTACGTGCACCGTGAGAGGATGAATAACAAGGATGTGATAGCAGATACTTTTACCTTGCAGTCTATGTCATTGCTTTCTATGATATATTCTGGTTTTATGCATTCATATATTTTACATGAGCATGCGCATTTGCTTGATATACTAGTAGAAATATTAGATGTGGTTATACAAGTAACAAGTTCCTTTAGAGTGACAACTGTTACGAGAAAGTTGTTTATTAGATGTTCTTTGATGGTTCAAGGTTACGTGTTTGCGACTGATTTGATAAAGCTATCTTTTCATGGTTTTGATGTAATTTTGGGTATAGATTGGTTGTCCGAGCATCAGACTATGGTCAATTTTGAGACCAAGTGAGTTCATTAAAACTTGCTGATGATTATGAAGTGGTAGTTGTGGGTGAGAATGTTAAATTCTTGTCCAACGTGGTTTCAGCCTTGGAGGCACGAAAGTTGCTGAAGTGTGGGTGTCAAGCATATCTGGCTTATTTTATGAACTCGAATGTGGAAGAACTGCAGACTAAAGATATTCATATTGTTTGCGATTTTCTAGGGATATTTCTAGAGAAGTTGTCTGGGTTGCCACCGGATAGAGAGGTAGAGTTTTATATTGAGATGTTTTCTAATACGACTTCAGTGTCGATTACACTGTATCACATGGCACCAAAGGAGTTGAAAGAGTTGAGGACACAACTTTAGGAATTGTTGGACCATGGTTTTATCTGACCTAGTGTTTCGCCATGGAGAGCACTGGTGTTGTTTGTAAAAAAGAAGGATGGCACTTTGAGGATGTGCATTGACTATTGGCAACTGAACAAGTTGAAGATTAAGAATAAGTATCCTTTACCGCAAATTAATGACTTGTTTGATCAATTTTGGGGTGCTACGGTGTTTTCCAAGATTGATTTGAGATTTGGATACTATCAGTTGAAGGTTAAGGGTAATGATATACCGAAGACTGTTTTTCGTAAGAGGTACGGGCATTATGAGTTTTTGGTGATGTTTAGGTTGACGAATGTGTCTGCAGCATTCATGGACATGATGAATCAGGTGTTCCGTGAATTCTTGGATCAATTCATATAAGTGTTTATTGATGATATTCTCGTATACTCTCGTACCGATGAGGATCATGATCGACACTTACGGATTGTGTTGCAAGCCTTGTTTGATAACCAGCTTTATGCCAAGTTGAGTAAGTGTGAGTTTTAGATTAAAGAAGTGGTTTTTCTTAGCCATTTTTTTTCAACGAAATGTATTCGGATGGATCAACAAAATGTTGAGGCGGTTGTGAATTGGAAGCAACCTAAGTTAGTAACAGAAGTCTGTAGTTCTTGGGTTGGCAAGTTATTATCGTCGTTTTATGGATGGTTTCTCAAGGGTTGCTGCTTCGTTGACCAAATTGTTGTAAAAGGATGTGCAGTTCGAGTGGATGAAAGCTAGACAACTAGCTTTCGAGAAGTTGAAGGAAGCTTTGACACAAGCTCCAATATTGATTCAACCTGAGTCAGAAAAAGAGTTTGTGGTTTATAGCGACGCATCTTAAGTTGGTTTGGGGTGTGTGTTGATGCAAGATGGGAAAGTTGTAGCTTATGCATCAAGGCAATTAAAGGTGCACGAGCGCAATTACCCTACGCATGATCTAGAGCTTGCTACTGTAGTGTTTGCTTTAAAGATCTAGAGACATTACCTTTATGGTGAGAAGTGTATTGTATACACGGATCATAAGAGTTTGAAGTATTTGATGTCACAAAAGGAGTTGAATCTTAGGCAAAATAGATGGTTGGAATTGCTTAAAGATTATAATTTGACGATCGAATACCATCTGAGCAAGGCGAATGTTGTGGCCGATGCTTTGAGTAGAAAAGTAGTTATAAAGTTGAGGGCCATGCTCGCGAGGTTGAGTGTGACGTGTGATAGAGGTTTGTTGGTTAAGTTGCAAGTGAAGCCATCTTTGTCGCAGTTGATTAAGGAAAAGCAACCTTATGATGAGGCGTTGATAACGCATGTTAAGGATATAAAGGATGGAAATCTTACGAATTTTCACTTTAATGGTGATGGGGTGTTGTGTTTTAAAGATCGAAAAGTGCTGCCAAGTGATGGTGAGTTGAGGCGAACTATTTTGACCAAGGCACATGCTAGTCCTTTTTCTATACATCCCGGTAGTACTAAGATGTATCGAGATCTAAAGAAAGAGTACTATTGGGTGGGTTTGAAAAAGGATGTGGCTGATTTTGTTGCTAGATGTATGGTATGTCAGCGTATGAAGGCTGAACAATAGTTTCCTTCAGGGTTGTTGCAACCGTTGAGGATTCCGAAGTGGAAATGAAAAAGGATCACCATGGATTTTGTGTTGGGGTTACCTTTGACACCGACTAAAATGGATTCCATTTGGGTTATTGTTGATCAACTTACGAAGTGTGCACATTTTCTGCCAGTGCATATGACATATACCTTGGATAAGTTGGCGGATCTTTATGTTGCTGAAATTGTGAGGTTGCACAGGGTGCTCAATTCGATTGTTTTAGATAGGGATCTGCAGTTTACAGCGAGGTTTTAGGAGTGTTTGCATCGAGCTTTGGGTACTCACTTGAATTTTAGTACTTCGTATCATCCTCAAATGGATGGTCAGTCTGAGCGTGTGATTTGGATTTTGGAGGATTTGTTGAAATGTTACATCATTGAGTTCCAAGGAATTTGGGAAAAGGAGTTGTATTTGGTAGAATTTGCGTACAATAATAGTTACCAGACAAGTATAAATATTGCACCGTATGAAGCCCTGTATGGTAGGAAATGTCGTACGCCTTTGTGCTGGGCTGAGGCTGGGGAAAAGTATGTTTCCATGCATGATGTGTTGAAATACGCGGATGAAAAGTAAAGTTTATTTGTGATCGTTTGAAAGCGGCCTTGGATAGGAAGAAATCCTATGCAGATTTGAAGCGTAAACAACTTGCGTACGCGGTTGATGAAAAAGTTTTCTTGAAAGTCTCACCTTGAAAGAAGGTGTTGTACTTTGGGCGTAAAGGAAAGTTGAGTCCAAGGTTTATTAGACCATATAAGGTGTTGAAACTTATAGGTCATGTAGCTTATCGGTTGAGTTTTCCTCCTGAGTTGGAGAAGATTCATGATTTGTTTCATGTATCCATGTTGAGTAGGTATTATTCGGATCCAGCGCATATGGTGCTAATGGAGGATGTTGAGCTGCGACATGATTTGTCTTATGATGAGGAACTAGTGGAGATCCTTGACTTCAGTAGTAAATTTCTTCGCGGTAAGACGATTGAGCTTGTTAAGGTGTTATAGCAACATCGCGGTGTTGAGGAGGCCACGTGCGAGAGTAAGTCGAACATGATAGAGCAATTTTCGCACCTGTTTCCATAAGGTAAATTTTAAGGATGAAATTTTTAAGAGGGGGAGAGTTGTAACGCTCCTATTTTGGGCCTAGGAGTTTTCTATGTTGATTAGACGGTCCAATGGATCGAATTAGAAGATTCAAGCCAATTTCGGGATTAAATGGAAATAAATATTTTTGAGTGAGGAAAAATTATGGAAAATGTTCTAAAATTATTAAATAATATGCTAAAGGGTTTGGTGAAATCAATTTTACAAAAAGAGGTTTTAAATTTGGACATTTGGGTTAGTGACCAAAATGTAAAGATTGCAAAACTTTTTTCTAGTGACTATTTTGAAAAATGTAAAATATTAGAATCCTTAGGGAGATATTTTACCAAACTTTAATATCATATTTTCCTCTCATTTAGGATTATTTTAAATGAGTTTTAATTGGGTAATTAAAAGGTGAATTAACAAAAAGGTAGTTATTTTCTTAAAACCAAAATTTGGCGTAACTTTGTCTCCCAAACTTTTCTCTCAAAGTTCTTCAGCCAAACACTCACTTTTTTTATCAAAAATCTAAGACAACGTTGTTGATTTCTTAAATTCTTGTGTCTTGATTGATTTTCTAATCTTGCTTTTCAAAACCTCATTGAATCTCTTTGTTTTTCAAGATTAAAACATCCAATTGAGAGGGAAATCACCCATTAGAAGTAAGGTCTGTTCTTATCCTCTAATGAATGGTTATTTATTGAAATTCCCAAGTATTTGATCCTTGTTTAATGTTTTCTAACTTGATTTAATGATTTAATTATGGAAAATTGATTTAATCAAGGTTTAATTGATGAGATTGATGGATTTTCGTATAGACTCTATTTTGCCGAGTTCTTGATTGATTTTAATCATAATTTTGATGTTTAATAATGTTTATAAGTGAGCTTTAACATTGGAATCCCAAAACTAAGTGAATCTCTAATTTTCTAGGTTGTTAGTTGTGAGTTTTGAGGAGTTGTGGATGTTTAATGAATGCTGGAGGTATAAGGATGATGTTATTGTGTTTTTTAGATGTTAATTGAGGTTAATCGATGGGTTAAAATGTTAGGTTTTGGCTAGGTTAAGTTTGGAAGATGCTTGATGTTGATTTCGGTTGTTGTGGAGTGAAATTGGGTAGAGTTTGTTGAGGATTTATGTGAATTGATGTTGCAGGGCTATTGAATGCATTTTGATGCATGGAATCCTCTGTCTCTGTATGGATAAAATAGGGGAAGTTGAACCTCAATCTTGAACGAACGTCTCGAATGCTTTGGAGGTGTGTTTACCGTATTGGCAAGCGAAACTTTTCATGTCAGTGAGTGAGAACGTTATTTACAACTTTTTAAAGGTTTGAAAGTTGTGTTTGGGATTTTAGATCAAGCTTGAAATGCTGGTCTAAGCTCGAAAGTAAGTAAAGGATGAATTCTCTCTCGAACTCGGTTTGCCAATTGGTTTTAATACACTTGTTTTGATTACTTGATTACTCACTGTATATGCATCGTTTGAACATGGTTTAATGTTGGAAAATGGTTATATGATGATGTTGATGCATTTGGAAGTAACACATGCTTTGATAATGTTTTAGAACATTGGTAATGCTTGGTTGAAAGCATTGGATAAGTGGTTTTAATTGATGCATATGAAAACAGTGAGTTAATGTTAATGAAATGCACTATTTTGGCAAGTGATGTGGTTTAAAATGCTATCGGATATTGTTGGCCGGCCATAGAATTGAGAGTGTCACTATAAAAAGTCACCTTGGATGTTGAGGGGTTTTGATCTGATGTACCGAAAACTCCATCCAAGTACCCTAACGGTCGAGGGGTTTTGATTATGTACCGAAGACACCCGTTAGTGGGTTATGCATCTAACCGATGTTTGGGTTGTGATTGTACCCGGTTGTAATAGTATCTTTAATTCTAGTTGAGATGGCATGAAGTGTTGGGAACACTTGTTGAATGTTGAATCTGTGTATCCAATGTTGTATTTTGAAAAGTGGAACTTGGTTAATGATCACTTGTAAGACAATATAATTGATGATATATTATGAGATAGATTATGTTGTTTAATGTTGGTTTAAACATGTTTTACGCTTTAAGCCTTGCATTGGAAGTATGCATGGGAAAGCTTAAATTGAGGGAAACAAATGTAATTTTGCTGTTAATACACGAATCATGTTGCATATGGTTTAATATGCATTGGAAATGTTAAATGCATGGTTCGATAAGGCATGATGTTGAAATGATGACTAAAAGGTGTTTTTGAAAGTGGTTTTTCAAAAGGATTGTTATATGGTTTTTAAATGCATTGATGGTGTTTTGTTTTAGAGCATTCCTCACTAAACCTAGTATTCTTACGCTCTCATTTTCCATTAATGCAGAGAATTAAAGGTTGGAGGCAGCAAGCAAGTGAAGGGAAATCCAAGGACTTGTGTTTACAAAAGTATGATTTCAATTTAGACTTGTGGTAATAAAGGCAATGTGGTCATTTGTTGTTTGGGAAGGTTGTTTCCTAAACTCCCTATTTTTGCAAGCTTTATATGTTGGTTTGGACTTGTAAGAGGTTTAAAGTGCTTGATATGTGTTTGGATTTGTGTTTTGAATGTTGAGTATGAAGCATGCCTCTAGATGATGTGGATGGTTGTGTTAGGCTTGCTAGAATTGTTTAAAATGTTGGTATGTTGATGTCAAGCATGCTTATGATGTTATATGATGTTTAGAGATGTTTAAAGTTGATTGAAGTGATCCAGTCATATGTTGGACCTAGAGGTCATTATAGGCCTTCGCGTACCAATACGAGTACCCAGAGATCGGTATGCAGGGTTTGAAATGGCTCCGTTTTAAGTGTGAAATACAAACGGGTACCGGTACGGTTAGCTGAGTATCGGTACACCTCTTGAGTTTTGTACAACGAAATCGGTACACGGGTTTTCATACCGATTTACCCCCTGTATTTTTAAAGAGCCATACCAATACGTGGGGTACCGTATCGGTCCTCGAATTGGTCACTGGAATTTTGGGATTTGAGAAATCACAAGGGGGATCAGTACGAGGTCAAGACCGTATCTGTACGGGCGGGTCAACACACTGTATCGATACGGTCGTTCGTGTATCGGTACATGTAGCTGTTATGGTCGTTAGGCCGTATCGGTACAGGCTTGCCCGTATCGGTACACCCTGTTGTTTTGTGCAATTCAGCCTGTTAATGTTTGGAAAATGTGCAATCTAGTCCTTGAATGTTATGTATGTAATTTTGATGAGCTCGGATGATCGTTTTAATATGAAATTTAACTTTGAGCCTAAAATTGGACTAATGAAGGATTGGTAAACTTAATTTTAATTAAGTTCCTTTTAATTTTGGAAATTACATTTTGGTCCCCCAAGGTGCGTGTTTGAGCAATTGAACCCTGTTTTGTACTTTGTTTTCAATGTAAAGTTCCCGCTGAAGAATGTTCAACTTAGGAATTAAATTGATACATTTAGACAAGATAAAAGAAAAAATGGGTCGTTTAGGTTATTAGCTCGGGTTTGCTTCGAAAAACCTAATGTGATCCTTTTAGCTTAATTTTGGCTAGGCCGGGTTAATAGGGTTACAGAAACCAGTATAAGTTTTTTTCGAGGCAAATCGATACGGTGGCTAGGCTTACCGTTACCCTTTGCAAATTCTCATGATTTTGAGCCTCTCCAGACCCCGCATACCAACACCTAGGGACCCGTACCAGCAGACGAAGGCCTGTAATAACCTATTGGTCCAGCATATGACACGTTTGCACATTCTAAACACAACCAACACTTACCTAAACGTCATACATCATCATAGGCATACTAAATGCAAGTATACCAGCATTTACAACGAATCAAACAAGCATAGATCAAACGTCCACAATATCTATTGGCATGCATCCTAATCAACATTCAAAACATAAATCCAAGCACACATCAAGCACTTTAAGCCTCATAAATGTCCACAACAACATTTAAAACTTGAACAAACACAGAGTTTAGCAAACATCCCTCCCAAACATCAATTGACCATATTGTCTTTATTACTACAAGTCTAAATCGAAATCATACTTTCGAGGTACAAGTCTTTGGATTCCTCCTTGCTTACTCGCTGCCTCCAACACTTCAATTCCCTACATTGATGGAAAAAGAGAGCGTAAGCACACTAGGCTTAGAGATGAGTGCTCTAAAACAAACCACCACCAATGCATTTAAAACCGTTAGACAATCCATTTTGAAAACTACTTTTAAAACACCTTTCAAATCATCAACACAACATCATGCCTTGTAAAACCATGCACTTAACATTTCCAAAACATGCATATTAAGCCATGTGCAACATGTACCATGGATTAACAGCAAAGTCCCATTTGTTACACTCAATTTAAGCTTTCCCATACATAACTATCAAATGCAAGGCTTAAAGAGTAAATCATGTATAAACCATCATTATACAACATAATCCATCCCATGATACATCATCAATTATATTGGCTTACAAGTGATCATTAACCAAGTTCCACTTTACAAAATACAACATCGGATACATGGATTCAACAAGTTTCCTTTCAACACTTCCCATATCTCAACCAAAAACCCTCTAAAGGTCAACCAACGGGAGTTTTCAGTACACATAAACCCTCCACCATTGTGGTACCCATAGTGGAGTTTTCAATACACGTAAACCCCTCAACACCACTCATCGGTTAGATGTACTATCCACTAACGAGAGTCTTCGGTACCATATAACCCCCCAACTGTTAGGGTACTTGGATGGAGTATTCCGTACACATAAACCCCTCAACATCCAAGGCGACTTTTTATAGTGCACTATCAATCCTATGGTCGTCAAACTATATCCAATAACATTTTAAACCATATCACTTGCCAATATAATCCATTTCCTTAATATTCACTCACTATTTTCATATGCATCAATCAAAACCATTTATCAGTGCATTCAACCATTCATTAACAAAAGTTCAAAAATATTATCAAAAATATGCATTACTTCCAAATGCATCATCATCATTATATAACCATTTTCTAGCATTAAACCATGCTCAAGTCATGCATATACAGTGAGAAATCCAATTATCAAAACAAGTGCATCAAAACCAACTGCCAAACTGAGATCGAGAGAGAAATCATCCTTTACTTACTTTCGAGCTTAGACTAGTGTTTCAAGTTTAATCTAAACCCCCAAACACAACTTTCAAACCTTTGAAAAGCTGTAAACCACGTTCTCAGTCACCGACTACGTAAAACTTTGATCGCCGATGCTAATCCAAGCCTCCATAGCTTCCGATACCTCACCTCAAGCTTGAGGATCACCCTTCCCTGCTTTAACCACGCAAAAATAGAGGATTCAATCCATCAAAATGCATTCAACAACCCAGCAACATCAATACACACAAATCCTCATCAAATTCTACCTAATTTCACTCCACAACAACTGAAAACAACATCAAACACCTTCCAAACTTAACCCAGCCAAAACCTAATGTTTTAATCCATCAATTAACATCCAAAAACACATTAATTTCATCTTTATACCTCCAGCATTCATTAAACATCCAAAACTCCTTAAAAATCATAACTAACAACCTAGAAAAATAGAGATTCACCTAGTTTCGGGATTCCAATGTTAAAATCAACTTATTAACATTATAAAACATCAAAATCATGTTCAAATCAAATAAAGAACCCAACAAAATAGATCTATAACGAAGATCAATCAAAGGTGTCAATTAAAATTTGATTTAACCATTTTTTTCATAATTAAATCATTAAAACTCATTAGAAATCATATATAAAGGATCAATAACTTGGGAATTTCAGTAAAGAACCTTATATTAGAGGAGAAGAATGAAGTTCACCTCTAACCTTGGCTTTCCCCTTAATTGGATGAGTTTTCTTGAGAAAACAAGATCAAATCAAATAGGTTTTGTTAGGAAATCATTAAGAATTCATTTGGAAATAAAAGAATGTTGAAATCAAGTAGTTACCTGAGAAAATTGTAGTAGAAAAGAGTGTTTGGCTGGAGAGAATTTGAGAGAAAATCTTTTAGAGAAAAGATAGATACGTAAAGTTTACATTTGAAATTTAATTATAAAATTAATTCTCCAAGACTATTTATATCATTTTAAAACATTTTAAAATATCCAATTAAAGAGAAAAGTTTGATATTATACTTTGGCCAAATAGCTCCTTAAAGATTCTAGATTTTGACCCTTTTATAAAACAGTCCTAAAAACAGTTTTAAAACTTTACATTTTGATCACTGATCCAAAATGCCACTTTTTGAAACTTCTTTTTGTAAAATTTATTTCACCATAATCATCTACATAATAATTAATGATTTTAGGATATTTTTCCATATTTTTTCTCACTCAAAAATATTTATTTCAAATTAATCCCAAAACTAACTCGAATCCTCTAATTCGGCCCACCAGACCGTCTAATCAAACTAGAAAATTCTTAGGCCTAAAACCAGGGTGTTACAGCTCTCCCATACTTAAGAAATTTTGTCATTGAAATTTACCTGATGGAAACAGATATGGAAATCGCTCTATCATGTCCGACTTACTCTCCCACGTGGGCTTCTCAACACCGCGATGTAGCCACAACACCTTAACAAGCTCAATCATCTTGCCAAGAAGAACTTTACTACTGGAGTCAAGGATATCCACCGGTTCCTCATCATAAGATAAATCCGATCACAACTTAACATCCTCCACTAGCATCACATGTAACGGATCCGAATGATACCTCCGCAACATAGATACATAAAACACATCATGAACCTTCTCCAACTCAGGAGGCAAACTCAACCGGTAAGCCACAGAACTTACGCGTTCCAACACCTCATTCGGTCCAATAAACCTCGAAATAAAATTTCCTTTATGCCCAAAACGCATCACCTTCTTCCAAGATGAGACCTTCAAGAAAACCTTTTCACCAACTGCATACTCAACTTCTCTATGCATCGAATCCGCGTAGGATTTTTGCCTATCTGAGGCTGCATTCAAACGATCACAAATAAGCTTCACCTTTTTATCCATATCTTTCAGCACATCAGGTATGGAAACATAATTTTCCCTAGCCTTAACCCAACACAAAGGCGTATACACTTTCTAACATACAAGGCTTCATACGGTGCCATCTTTATACTTGCTTGATAACTATTATTGTACGTAAACTTCACCAAAGGAAACTGTCTTTCCCAAGTTTCTTGGAACTCAATGATTCAACACCTCAACATATCCTCCAAGATCTAAATCACACGTTCAGACTGACCATCCGTCTGAGGATGATACGAAGTACTAAAATTCAAGTGAGTACCCAAAGCTCAATGCAAACACTATCAAAACCTTGATGTAAATCGTGGATCCCTATCCGAAACAATTGACTTGGGTACCCTGTACAACCTTACAATTTTAGCAACATAAAGATTTGCCAACTTATCCAAGGTATATATGTCGTATGCACTGGCAAAAAATGTGCACACTTCGTAAACCAATCTACAATCACCCAAATAGAATCCTTTTTAGTTGGTGTTAAAGGTAACCTCGACACGAAATCCATGATGATCCTCTCACATTTCCATTTTGAAATCTTTAAGAATTGCAACAACTCGAAAAAAAACTGATGCTCAGCCTTCACAAGCTGACACACCATACACCTAGCAACAAATTTAGCCACGTCCTTTTTTAAACCCACCCAGCAATACTCTTCCTTTAGATCTCGATGCATCTTAGTACTACCAGGATGCGTAAAAAAAGGACTAGCATGAGCCTCGGTCAAAATAGTTTACCTCAACTCAACATCACTAGGCACCACTATCCAATCCTTGAAACATAACACCCTATCACCATTAAAGTGAAAATCTGTAAGATTTCCATCCATAATATCTTTAACATGCGGTACCAATGCCTCATCATAAGGTTGTTTTTCCTTAATCAACTGCAACAAAGATGGCTTTACTTGCAACTCGGCCAACAAACCTCCATCATGCGTCACACTCAACCTCTTTTCTACTCAACTCCACAACCTTTTTTCTACTCAAACCATCAGCCACAACATTTTCCTTGCTCAGGTGATACTCGATTGTCAAATCATAATCCTTGAGCAACTCAAACCATCTATGTTGCATAAGATTCAAATCCTTTTACGACATCAAATACTTCAAATTTTTATGATCTGTGTACACACTAAACTTCTCACCATAAAGATAATGCCTCCAAATCTTCAACGCAAATACTACAGCGGTAAGCTTTAGATCATGTGTGGGATAATTACGCCCGTGCACCTTCAACTACCTAGATGCATAAGCTACAACTTTCCCATCTTGTATCAACACACACCCTAAACCAACGTAGGATGTGTCGCTATAAAACACAAACTCTTTTTCTGACTCATGTTGAATCAAGATTGGAGCTTGTGTCAAAGCTTCCTTCAACTTCTCAAAAGCTTGTTGTCTAGCCTCTGTTCATTTAAAACATACATCCTTTTGTAACAACTTGGTCAACGGAGCAACAACCCTTGAGAACTCATCCACAAAGTGACGACAATAACCTGCCAACCCTAAGAAACTATGGATCTTCATCACCGACTTATGTTGCTTCCAATTTACAACCACCTCAATCTTTTACGGATCTACTCGGATACCTTCCGCTGAAACAACATGACCAAGAAAAACCACTTCTTTAATCCAAAACTCAGACTTGCTCAAATTGGCATAAAGCTGATTATCCAACAAGGTTTGTAATACAACATGCAGGTGTCGATCATGATCCTCCTCGATACGAGAGTACACGAGAATGTCGTCAATGAACACTACTACGAATTGATCCAAATATTCATGGAACACCCATATTCATCATGTCTATGAATACTACAGGCACATTCGTCAACTCAAACGGCATCACCAAAAACTTATAAATCTCGTACCTCATACAAAAAGCAGTCTTCAACATGTCCTTATTCTTAACCATCAACTGATAGTATCCTAATCTCAAATAAATCTTGGAAAACACCATAGCACCTCAGAATTGATCGAACAAATCATTAATTCACGATAAAGGATACTTATTCTTAATCGTCAACTTGTTCAGTTACTGATAATCAATGCACATCCTCAAAGTGCCATCTTTTTTTTCACAAACAATACTGTTGCTCCCCACGGTGACACACTGGGTCGGATAAAACCACGGCCCAACAACTCTTGAAGTTGCGTCTTCAACTCTTTCAATGCCATGCAATACAGTGCAATCGACATCAGAGCTGTATCAGCATACGTCTCAATACAAAAATCTACCTCCCTATTTGGAGACTACCCATGCAACTCCTCCAAAAATACCCCCAGAAAATCACAAATGGTACAGATATCTTTAGTCCTCACTTCTTCTATATTTGGGTTTATAACATAAGCCAGATATGTTTAGCACTCACACTTCAACAACTTCTGCGCTTCCAAAGCTGAAACCATAGCTCGGTCAACCAATCTATACCTAAGATCACATCAAAGCCATGAAACAATAGCTCTATCAAATCAGCCGTAAACACATGACCTTGAACCATCAAATAACATATCTTATACAGCCTCTTCATAACAACAGTCTCTCCAAAAGAACTTTTTAATTGTATACCCACATTTAACATTTCTACCAGTACATCAAACAAATGTGCATGCTCATGGAAAATATATGAATGAGTAGAACCAGAATCCATCAGAGAAAGTAATAACATAGACTGTAAGGTAAAAGTACCTACTATCACATCAGTGTCATTCTTCCCCCCATGATGCACATAGATCCTCGCGAGTCCACCACCCTTGGGTTGAACCACCAGTGTATGTGTAACAGTCTTCTGTCTTTCCTCTATTCGCTAGACATTACCTCGACCATGCCCACAGCCTCTCTGTGGTGCAACAACATGTGCAGGTACCTGCCTACCCCTAGCCAACAACGGAAAATCACACCTTATATGATCCCCTGTAACACCCCAGTTTTGGGCTTAGATGTTTGAAGGTTGGTTCGAAGGTCCGGTGGACCGGTATTAGAGATTCGAGTCAGTTTTGAGATTAAATTGGAAAAAATATTTTTGAAGGTGATAAAATTGTGGAAAAATATTATAAAATAATTATTAAATATATTAATGATTGTGGTGAAATCAATTTTGGAAAACGAGTTTTGGAAATTAGACATTTTGGACTAGTGACCAAAATGCAAACTTTGAAAACTATTTTTAGTGGTTGTTTTCTAAAGAGTCAAAACTTTGAATCTTTAAGGAGATAATTGCCCAAAAGTCTAATATCAGACTTTATTCCTTAATTGGATATTTTTAAAGTGTTTTGGAAAATAAAAATAGGTTGGGGAGAATTAATTTGTAATTAAAAGCTTTAAAACAAAAATCACGTAACTAACTTTCTCAAATGTTTTCTCTCCAAAATTTCTCCAGCCAAACATCAATTTCATCTTCTAAATCTTCAGGTAAATCTTTCTCTTCTTAAAGCTTATGTTTGCAAATGATTTCTTCTTGTTAGTTTTCCAAAACCTTATTGTTTTAACTTTGTTTTCTCATGTAAATCATCCAATTAAGGGAGAAAGCATCTATTAGAGGTAAGGTTAATTCTCCTCCTCTAATAAAAGGTTCTTTACTAAAATTCCCAAGTTGTTGACTCTTTACAATTGTTTTCTAATGAGTTTTGATTGTTTAATTAAGGAAAATTGGTTTAATTGTGTTTTGATTGATGAAATTGGTGGATCTTCGTACTTGTTCTGTTTTGCTGGGTTTATGATCAGATTAAATCATAATTTTGATGTTTAATTGAGTTAATAACTTGGTTTTAATGTTGTAATCCCGAAATAAATCGAATCTCTAATGTTTAATGTTGTTAATCAAGGGTTTGGGGTGATAGTTAAGTTTAGTCATTTCTGGAAGTAAAAGGATGTTGTTAAAGAGTTTTTAGATGTTAATTGATGAGGTTTGATGGATTGAATCGTTATATTATGGCCGAGTTAAGTTTTGGAAGTGGTTGTTGATGTTTTCGATAAGTTTCAGATGGTTTGTGAGTGGGCAACTTGAGAGTTGCGGGTAATTGCTTGTAGGCAATGGTTTGAATGCATAATGATGCATTTATCCTCTGGTTTATGTGGTTAAAACATGGGATAATCAAGGTGATGAAGCTTGACGTTGATTGTTGCTTGTTGCTTGCCGGAAGCTCGTTTCGCGTTGGTGACCAAGGCAAGGTGTATCGGTGAGTGGAAACTGGTTTAAATGCCTTTTAGAGGTTCAATAAGGTTGTTGGGAGTTTAGGGTAAGCGTGAAACACTTACCTAAGCTCGGAAGTAAGTTTCCCTTATTTTGCTCTTGAATATCGGTTCGGATATGAGCATGTGTAATTCCTGTTTTGGTCGTAAACATGGTTGGATTTACTTGCTGGAAATGCATGATTTTAAGTACATATGCAGGGGTTTAAAAGTATAAGAAATGCTAGTGAGCATTGGTTTTCATTCCGGTAGGGAATGGTGTTATTGCTTTGGCAATGTAATTTTCATATATGGTGATTTTGTTTAATGCATTGTAAACAATGAGTAAATGGTTTTGGAAATGATATATTGACTATGTGACATGATGAGAAAACATTCGGATATAGTTGCCATGCCATAGGATGAAGTGAACTATAATATGCTAAAAATCGATCGTGGTTAAGAGTCCTTGAGGTAAGCAGTCGGCTACTCGAATTACAATATTGTCACTTGGGTTGAGCGGCCAGTTCCCCTTGTTGATGTTACGCTTGCGGTCGGCAAGGGTGTTATATCTTGTGGTCGGCAAGGGTGTTATATTATGCGGTTGGCATGGTGTGGGTTATGGTAGTGGTCGACTACCATGAGAGATATGTGTACCCGAATTGTAAGGTTAACGGTCGGTTAACTAAGGATTAACGGTCGGCTAAACGAGGATAGTGGTCGACTATTCAAGAATAGAGGTCGTCTATCCGGGGTCACTATAAATGCCAATGTATGTGAAAGTTCATGTGTTGAACCTACTTTAATTCTTGAGATTTAAGATGGTTTTGAATTTAATGCTTTGGATTTTAAGCATGGTTTTTAATTTAATGCTTTGGATTTTAAGTGTGGTTTTGTATTTAATGCTTTGGGATTTAAGCATGTGGTTTGAATGTTTTGCATATGGTCGATATGCATGTTTTGAAATGGAATTGCTTACGTCGTAAGCATGGTTTGAAAACAAGTGTTTAGTTTTCAAAGGGTTATATTGCATCATTGCTTTAAGAGCATCCTTACTAAGCATGTGTGCTTACGCTCTCTTTTTCCTAATGATGCAGAGCATTAAAGTTCGGGACAGTAAGGGCAAAGTTTGAAGGGATCCAAGTGCAAGACTACTTTTGAGTATGAACTTGGTTTAAGTACGGATAATAAGGCAATGTGTTCGCCATGTTTTTGGGACTTGTAATTCTGTTTTCCCATGGTTTTCAAGCACGTGAAGTGCTAGATTTTTTGGTTGGTTGATGTTGTTAAGCTTGTGTGGATTTATGCTTATGTTGAGGCTAGATGAGTTCTTAGGTATACATCTAGTTGGATTTGAATGATTGCCATGTTTTGATGATCCAAGCAAGTTTGTTATGATGCTTTAGATGTGTAAGCATGTTGTGTATGCCTTAAATGTACCAAATTTGAGTTTGGTTGTTTGATAGAATGATATTAGGAAGCGCGCCTATAGATTATCTTGGGGTGTATGAATGCCATGTAAAGTTGTTGATTCTGTGATGTTTTGGTTGGTATTGAACCTTGGTAATGTTATATATGTGCTTGAGGCATGTTGGAGTGTTTTGGTTATCATCAAAGTATGTTTATACAACAATTTGGGATATTACACGTCCATGTATACCGGTACAAGTATTCATGTTTCGGTACGAGTAAGACCTTACAGGCTTAGCGTACCGGTATGTGGGCAAGCATTTCGGTATGAGCCCAGGCAAATTTGGCCTGCGTTTCGGTACTCGAGAGTGTGTTTTGATACGGCATAGGGATTTTGTGAAGGGTGTTTGGATACGGGTAAGTGTATTAGAACGGATTTTAGCTACTAGAATTTGGGTTTTGGAAATTGGTAAGGTGTACCGAAACACCTCCAAGCGTACCAGTACGACTGTAGTTAATTCTTTTGTTTTGGAATATTTGGAAGTTTCTGCTTTTTCATTTTGGTCCCTAAGTTTTTTAATGCAATTGTATGAGCTTAGATGATCATCTTGACCTAAAATTTGACATGTAAGCATGTAATTAGACTAATTGAGGATTGGTAACCTTAATTTTAGTTTTGGTCCTCTAATTTATCAGATTTGTATATTAGTCCCTAAAATGTATGTTATGCAATTGGATGCCCTCATGGGGTCCGTTTTCTTTGAAAATTCACCCGCTGCATGTATGTACACGTAGGATTAATATTATGCATCTAGACAAGATAAAAGAAAAAATAGATTGATTTTCATAATCTTTCTCCGGTTTGCTTTGGTAAACCTAATGTAGTTCTCTTAGTTCGGTCGGGCGTCTAGGCCGAGTCGAGGGGGTTACGTCCCCAAAACCACAACTCCAACAAAAATTAGCAACAACAGCCGATGAAACATGCCCTTCCCTGCCCAAAAGTAGACAGTCTTGCCTCATGTGATCTCGCGATCCACATACCCAATAGGTATTATGTAATGCTCTAACTTGGGTACTCTGGCCTTGCGACCCACGCCAAAATTACCTCCACCCCGTCTCTGCTCAGGGCGATACCTCCTATCACGTTTTCTCTTAGAATGACCATCACCGGAACCAAAATCTGCGGCTCTTTTCCCAAAGCCAGAACCTCCTGAATGAAAAGATAAACCAAGGCTCTACTCGATGTCCTTCGTCCGTGTAACCAGCACATCAAAATCCGTATAGTTAGTGGCCAACATGTATGTCTTAACATCCTGTACCAACCTGTAACATAATCAGTCACATCGATGTCTCTCATCCAACACCAACTTAGACGCATACTAACTCAGCCTTACGAATTGTAACTCATACTCAAACACTGACATACCGCCCAGAATCAAGGCCATAAAATTACGTTTCTTCTCATTCAAGTATCTAACTTCCAGATACTTCTTTCTGAAAGCAGCTTAAAAGAACTCCTATGTCACATCACTAGATTCCATGCATGTGATCACAGTAGTCCACCAACTATATATATCACCCTAAAACATGGACACCGCACATCTTAGCTTATAGACGTCACTGCATCTCATCTGTTCCAAAATTTGATTTGTACTGGCAAACCACTCCTCGGATGCCTCGAGTGCTAACCCTCTGAACTCAAATCTTCCTAGACTGCGCATATGTTCTAACAGTAACCCCGGATTAGCAGCGGTAGCCGGTGCCAAATATCACCGTACACCAGACCAGGTGGTGCAGGTGGTACTTGCTCAACTCCCTTAGGTGGATTAGGCGAAAGAGGTGGCAACCCCTTAGGATGCACTATCTTACCCTCAACTCCCTACCTCCTGGCAGCAGCACTCGTGCTCGATTTTAATTCTCTCCTTGGTGGCATCATGTAAAAACATATCTAAGGCATGATAATTACACCAAAACAAAAACAATCAGGCTAGCTTCAAGCAAGGATCCAAGACTTCTATTTCAAGCAAAAATCATTTTACAACTGTACTAATAAGGCAATGTATCCTAAAACTACCCCAATACAGCATATATCAATCACCATACGTATACACAATCACCGTGCATAGCAAATAGAAATGAAAAATAATCTTCAATATCCCAACTTTTCGTAAACCTATCTTTGATACCAACAAATGTAACCCTTTTAACGCGATCTAGCTGAAACTGAGCTAAAAGGGTCATATTAGGTTTGCTGAAGCAAACCCGAGCTAATAACCTAAACCGATTCTAATTTTTCCTCTTTTTATCTTATCTAAATGCTTCAAATTAGATCCTAAAGTGAACATGCATCAGCGGATACGTTACATTGCGAACAGGTTGCAAAATAGGGTCCAATTGCTCAAACATACACTTTGAGGACCAAGATGTAATTTTTACAAATTACGAGGGCTTAATTAAAAACCAGGTTACCAATCCTTCATTAATCCAATTTCATGCTCATATGTTAAATTCCAACTCAAAACAAACATCTGAACTCATTTAATCCCATACTTAACATTCAATGACCAAACTACACAATTTCAAACCTCAACATACAAAAGCATGTAAACATACGCTACGTACCGATAAAAGCCAACCCGTACTGACATGTCATAATGAACTTAACAGTTATTTGTACCAATACAAGTTAACTCGTATCGATACGGTGTGCAAGACAACCCGTACCGATATAGTGATACCCTCGTACCGATCCTTTAAGAAAATATTTCAAAATCCAAACTCCAGTAGATAGGAGACATACTGGTACGGGAGCCCGTGTACTGAAACTAGTATAAGTTTTCTTTTAGGCGTATCATACAGTGGCTAGGCCCTTTGTAAATTCTCACGATTTTGAGCCTCTCCAGACCCCGCGTACCAACACCAAGGGACCCATACTGGTACGTGAAGGTCTGTAATGACCTCTAGGTCCAATATATGAACTTTGGCTCATTCTAAACACAAGAAACACTTACCTAAACATCAAACATCATCATAGTAGGCATACTAAATGAAAACATACCAGCATTTACAACGGATCAAACAAGCATAGATCAAACATCCATAATATCTATAGGCATGCTTCCTAATCAACATTCGAAACATAAATCCAAGCACACATTAAACACTTTAATCCTCATACAAGTCCAAAACAACATTTAAAACTTTAACAAACAGGGAGTTTAGCAAACAACCCTCCCAAACATCAATTGAACACATTGCTTTTATTACTACGAGTCTAAATCGAAACCATATTTTCGAGGTACACGTCTTTAAATTCCTCATTGCTTACTCGCTGCCTCCAACACTTTAATTCTCTGCATTGATAGAAAAATAGAGCGTAAGCACACTAGGCTTAGTGATGAGTGCTCTAAAACAAACCACCACCAATGCATTTAAAACCATTAAACAATCCATTTTGAAAACTAGTTTTAGAACACCTTTCAAATTATCAACACAACATCATGCCTTGTAAAAACCATGCACTTAACATTTCCAAAATTTGAATACTAAGCCATATGCAACATCTATCATGGATTAACAACGAAGTCCCATTTGCTACACTCAATTTAAGCTTTCTCATGTATAACTACCAAATACAATGCTTAAAGAGTAAATCATGTATAAACCAGCATTATACAACATAATTCATCTCACGATACATCATCAATTATATTGCCTTACAAGTGATCATTAACCAAGTTACATTTTACAAAATACAACATCGGATACACGGATTCAACAAATATCCTCTCAACACTTCTCACATCTCAACCGAAAACCCTCTAAAGGTCCACCAACAGGAGTTTTCGGTACACATAAACCTCTCCACCATTGTGGTACCCGTGGTAGATTTTTTGGTACACATAAACCCCTTAACACCACTCATCAATTAGATGTACTATCCACTAATGTAAGTCTTTAGTACCATATAACCCCTCAACCGTTAGGGTACTTGGATGGAGTATTCGGTACACATACACCCCTTAATATCCAAGGCGGCTTTGTATAGTGCACTATCAATCCTATGGTCGGCCAACTATATCCAATAACATTTTAAACCACATCACTTGCCAATATAATCCATTTCCTTAACATTAACTCATTTTTTCATATGCATCAATCAAAACCAATTATCCAATGCATTCACCATGCATTAGCCAATGTTCAAAAACACTATCAAAACCATGCATTACTTTCAAATGCATCATCATATAACCATTTTTTAGCATTAAATCGTGCTCAAGTCATGCATATACAGTGAGAAATCAAATTATCAAAATAAGTGCATCAAAACCAATTGCCAAATCGAGATCGAGAGATAAATTATCCTTTATTTACTTCCAAGCTTAGACCAACATTTCAAGCTTAATCTAAACCCTCAAATACAACTTTCAATCCTTTTAAAAGCTATAAACCATGTTCTCACTCACCGACTACGCAAAATTTTGATCATCAATGTTAATCCAAGCCTCTACGGCTTTCGATACCTCACCTCAAGCTTGAGGATCACCTTCCCCTACTTTAACCACAAAAAAATAGAGGATTCAATGCATCAAAATGCATTCAACAGCCCAACAACATCAATACACACAAATCCTCATCAAATTCTACCCAATTTCACTCCTCAACAACCGAAAACAACATCAAACACCTTCCAAACTTAACCCGGTCAAAACCTAATGTTTTAATCCATCAATTAAGAATAGGAGAGAATCCTCTCGTCGTTGAATTATTAGCTGCCTGAGGAGTGTCTCTTCATGTGCTACATTTATGTTCTACGCATATTTCTACATTGAGATTTCTATGATGTGACATGCATGATGATATGCCATGTTTTATACATATATCAAAATCAGACTAAATAATTATCGAACTAATTAATATCAGATTGTTGTGTTATGCATCCTAACTTATAAGTAGGATTGTATTCGGATTCAAAAATTGAGATGTCATGTCATATTATGTGGGTTGGGAATTGTACAGGGAAGTTCAGTGATTTCACCCTTCAGGCTGAACTCCACTTCGGATGGTACGATGTAGAGTGGTTCTGGGGAACCTTACTCTTCGGACGGTGTACATAGATGGGTGCATTGCATTGTGTCTGATTCATCCTAATATGTACGTATATGGATGCATATTTTTTGCTATGAGATGATAGCATGATGTTGTGAATATATATGTAATATGTATGTGTTTGTTTGCACTTTAGAGACACACTGAGCATTATAGTTTAATCTTCCTTAGTTCTTATAGATACTCAGATCTCAGGCGATACGGTACTTGAAGGATCTCGCCATGTTCATACTCTATATTTTATTTATCAGTATGGACTATTTTTTTAGTCACTCGGACTTATTTTATTATTTTTGGGATTTTTATGTATTATCGGACAATGAACTATAATTATTTGGATTTCTACTTTATCATGCATTTATTAGGTTATTTTCATAAATGTCTTCGAACTTTTGAAACGTTGTTTATACTATGTCGTTTTATAATAAACGATATATTATTGAGATTATTTATTTTTAATAATTATTTTGTATTTTAAAGTATTTAAATCTAAAATCGGTTTCTTGAGGGACAAGTTCTCAATGCGACTTTCTAAATTTGGCCCATTTCTTCTGGGTCGGGTTTAGGGCTTACAACAACAATAGCCATGGATTTAAATAGCGGTCCACTACCTCTATAGCGGGCACTATATAATGACAATGACATCGTCCGAAATCTCTATTGTGAAAAATAACGATTCGCTATGACCGCAATAAGATCAGTTATGTTTGCAACCGTAATAAAATACCGCGACCGAAAACGCAGCCGCAATCGTAATTTAAATCCCTGAAAATAGCAACTATATAATTAGAGCGCATTTTGTGGGTATTAAATCATTTCCTGTGTATACGCTCATGAAGTTATGTAAATGAAGAGAACCCCCTCAGAGGAGGGAAAATTAATTACGAGGATGAAGGTATTTATGAATAAGATATATAAATCAGAGTTGATAAGCAAAATTTAGGGCAGACCAGAGTCAAAATGGTTTAAGAAAATGGGGAATTAGGGTTATAAGGAAAATTGACGTGTTTTTCTAGATGATAGTTAAAAGGGTCTGTCAACACTTATCCGACGTGGCACATCAATCTTCCATTACTGTGTAATAACGGTTAACGGTTGAGTGAACGATTTTTTATAAAAACATTAGTGTTAAAAATAAAAATTTACTCATATAGTTTACCTTTAAATTTATAAGATGACGTGTTGCTAGCGAATTAGACATAGTGATTAGCTTATTGCGTGATTGGTATGTCACAAATTTGCATTTGCCTTGTTTGTTAGTTTACTAAATAAACTTTGATTAGTACATGCAATAAAAGAAGTTGTTATGTCAACAAAACCTTAACCCTTAAGTCTTGTAAATTGGTTCATTAAGTGCACATTCATGTTAGAAATATGTTCGTGTGCGTTTGGCATGATTTCAATATGATTCGTTGCCGAACCTTTTTTTTTTTTCTCATGGAAATAGGGATGGCAATAGATTGAACTTGGATCGGATTATATAGAGTTCAAGTCTAAATTTGATTACATTCAAACTCAAACATTTTTCGGTCAAATTTTTTCAATCGGATTTATTTTTTTATTAGATTTTTTCGGATCCAATTCGGATTAAATTGCCCTCCTTAGTGTTGACCGAGTTTGAGGGGTAGATCCGCGAGTTTTAGTGTCTTTAGGGTATATTGTGTTTCGACCCTCTGTTTTTTTTTATTTTAATGCAAATCATTCCATAGTTTTGTGTATTTAATTTATGACATTTAATTATGTATTTATTCATTTTCCTTGTTTATTGACTACATTTAAATTTTTGTGTTTATTATTTATGCTTTTAATTTGCTTCCTATTTTAAATCATAATTTTAACCTAATATATCTTAAATTTATTTTACAATTTCACTTCATTTACTATTTTATTTTCTTTATTTTTTTGGTAATTCATTGATATTTTATATTTACTTATTTTTCCATTGTATTTATTTTCTTGTTTATTTCTCTACGATTTTATCTTATATTTTTTTCATATTTATGTATACATGCATAATTGCATATGATATATGTAGATATAGTACACTGTATTGAGTTTAGTTAATAGATATAAATCATATAGTAAATATTATTATTATTTAACTTGCATTTTTAATACATTTATATTTTTATTATCACTTTTAATATGGATATATGTAAGATAATTTTATTTTTACCATTATTTTGAGTTAACTAATATATATTATGTTTCTTCTAATGTATTTAGGTTAGCTTTTTTACTTTATATATGTTCTCTTATTGTTTTAATGTAAATATTATAAGTGATATTTTATTTTAAAGAATTAAAAGTCATAAATATTTTTATTCGAACTCGAATATGGATCGGATTTGGATTAGATCCTAACAATATTCATATCCGATTCGTCTCCTATTAAGACTCGGACCCTCTTCGGATTCAAGTTCGGACTTTTTCCAATCGGGTTTAGATTAATTTTTTTCTTTGAATCGGATCGGAATTGGATTAATTGCCATCCCTACATGGACGGGACAAAGTGTTGGACAGAATGATAGTACAGGAGATAGGTAGAGGGAAAAAATAGTACATGGACTAAATTGTGAATCAGGCTAAAGTGAAGGGGGGAAATAGCTATTAAGCCCAAAAAAAAATTGGCAGTAGAACTTTGTAAGAATCGTTATGTGCTGGTATTTAGCAAACAAAGACAAAAGCAAAAGGATCAATGGCTTACTTGCAATCTACTAAGGGGCTATTTATCCAAGGTAACTCTCTTGGCCTTTAATGGCTCCCAATGACAGGGACATAGTAGGGTTTTTTATCACTCTATTCGAGTATAAAGTAATAATTGTGTTCGATTTTAAATCTAGATAAATTCACTTACACTTAAAGATTAAACTATTCGAATATGTATCACCTAAGTGAAACATGACACCTTTTATCAGTGAGATCACTCATTGGATTCAAACGTCTAATACTTAATTTCACGCAACGAATAATATATATATATATATATATATAGGAAAAAATCTTGATACACAGGCCGTGTAAACTTTAGTTTGCACGTGTCTTTTAGTTTTAGGGGTTAGGGTTTTAGTTTAGGGTTTTAGGTTGTAGTGTTTAGAATTTAAGGTTAGTGTTTAGAATTTAGGGTTTAGAGTGTGGGGTTTAGTCTTTTAGGGTTAAGGTCAGAAATTTAATATTTGAGTTTTTATAGTGTAAATAATGTGTATCAAAGTTTTACCCATATATATATATATGGCTTTATAAGGGAAAATGAATTTGCATATTTTCCGAAAAATATGAATATTTTGGTAAAAATCACAATATTTATCAAAATTTGAATTCATGGAAATTATACAAATTCTTCAAATTACTTTTAAAATAACTTTATTTATTTATTTGTAGGCGATTTGATTTAGAATATATATATACTACAATAAATGTTGAGTATAATGGTAAGACACATTGTATTATCACTGAAAATTCAATTTCAAATATCGGAGATAATGTCATTGAGGAACTAACTATAACCCTAAACATGGACCATAAAATGAATATCTATCGTGTGTGTATAGAAGTTATATTATTATTTTTGCAATAAAATCTCTTTGTTGCAAGTGAATGTAGTTGTTCATTTTTCTGCATTGTTTAAGGTATCATTTTCTGGTTTTCCTAGACAGACAATAAAAAGGGTACAAATTAGTCCTTTTCAAGACAGTGATGAATTCTATGTTTCACAGTTAAAACTTAAAAGGCATTATAAGATTGTTTGGTGGATGAAGAAAGGTATATATCAAATAACTAAAATAATATTACGAATATTTGATGCACCGACACTGTACAATTTTATGTATCACTAATGAATCAGATGATGATGTATCGACAAAAATAATTTAAATGAATTTAGTTTTCAAATTTTTTTGATAATAACTTGATTTCTAATTCATTATTGATACATAAAATATTATAAACCGTGAATACATTAAATATTAATAAAAGTTTGATTTTTTTTTCACATTGAAAAAACTGGTCCATTTGGTATGCTGTGAACATAACAAATTGAATGGAAAGGATTATCTTATAATAAATTTTTGTATTATTTAATTTTATTTTATCTATTAATAAATCAGATACCAATAATTATATAAAATATAAAGATGCTTAAAACATACCAAATGGAAGCAAAGATCCTCTTTGAATTGGTCATGGAAAAATAGCCTCAAATGCAACAAAAGCATTTAATTTGTTTTTATTTAATAGTTTTCATCATCATTAATGGAAGAGCTAGAAAACATCCATAGGTGTTCATTTATGAAAGCTTGAATATTAATTATATATATAGGATAGGATCCAGTTACACAATGTTAAATTTTTTTAATTTTTACACGTTTTTTAGATTGTTGAATGAGTAAAACGGATGGCTGGGATTAACAGTGTGTTATGTGAAGATTATCACTTGGAAAAAAATAAGAGTTAATCTTATCCATCCATTTCTCTCATCCAACGATCATAAAAAGTGTAAAATTAAGAGTTTTACATTCAGTGTTGGGATAGGATCCAGTTACATAATGTAAAATTTTTAAACTTTTACGCGTTTTTTGGATCGTTGTATGAGTGAAACAGATGGCTGAGATTAACAGCAAGTTATGTGAAGATAATC
This sequence comes from Hibiscus mutabilis, assembly GCA_019671005.1. Classification (NCBI taxonomy): domain Eukaryota; kingdom Viridiplantae; phylum Streptophyta; class Magnoliopsida; order Malvales; family Malvaceae; genus Hibiscus; species Hibiscus mutabilis. Next base: position 4,719,523 of record CM033752.1, read on the forward strand.
ACTTGAAAAAAAAGTAAAAATTAATCTCAGTCATTCATTTCTCTCATCCAACATTCAAAAAACGTAAAATTAAAAGTTTTACATCCAATATAAGTGAATCCTATGGGGCCCATATGAAATAAGATCCAGTTAAATTTTTTAATTTTTACAGGTTTTTTTTTTAATATACGAACACGCAAGCTATTAAGACCTTGTCAAGCTTGAATATTATATATATTCACTTTGTTTCCATATAAGTACAGTTTATAAAACACCAAAATTTACTTCCGCCATAGCTGAAACAAAAGAAAGCTTCAGTTGAAAAAATAAAAGAAATGGGTAGGAAAAGAAAGGGTGTAGAAATGGCGGAAGAAGAAACAATGGATTGGGATGAAATGGTGAAGCAAGCCGCAGCAGCGACCGCTGGGCTCGGCGGTGTTAGGAGGACCAGGAAGCGATTTGTAGGTGTGAGGCAAAGGTCATCGGGGCGATGGGTGGCGGAGATCAAGGACACGATACAAAATATTAGAGTTTGGTTAGGCTCATTCAATACGGCGGAGGAAGCGAGGACCTTGTTCTTCATCGTCGTTGAATTCAACTCTAGCCCTTTTTTTCAAGATCAACAATCGTCTTCTCCAAAAGATCAAAGCTCGTGTTTTTTCACTTCTTCGTCTTCGATAGCGTCGTTGGTTAGTGTCAGCCAGCAGCAGCCATTGTTGCAGGAACTCGAGAAATTTTTCTCGACGATTTTATCAAGGATTTCTCGATGTCAAATGATGAAATTATTAGTCCGGTGAGCGTTGTGGAATCGGATTCCGAGATTTTTGATTTTTGGATGAGATTGGATTTGAGTCGTTGTCTAGTTACTGCTTTTCTTTCTAAATGCGGAAGAGCTTCAAGTCCCAACAATGACGGACGAACAATTGATGATATTGTACGAGAGAAAGTTCTCGACTTCACTCTATGCAATCAATGGGATACCGGAGTTGCTGAAAAGGAAGGTCGGGGGAGAAGCTGCCATGGTGGAACGAAGATCAAAGCAGTTAACAAAGCTTTTAAATTCATACAAGAAAAAGACGATGAATGATTCAGAAGTGGTGGGGAAAGAACAAGAGGGAAGCCCGCAGAGTTCAAGTGGGAAATGTGATGGTGAATCTATTTGGAGCTCACTTGATCTTCCTCCCATTATTGCTTTGTTAACCAATTGAAGGTTTTTTTTCTTCAAATAATTACGAAATTAATGACTAATCATTCACGTTCTCTGAGTTCGTAACTTGCACTCATTATTCTATATTCCATGAAATGCTAGTCTTTATATGTGTTAACGAACACACAAAATTCATATAATTTGGAGGGTTTCGGAGTTAAAATAAGTTGGATATAATATGTAAATCAGTCATAAATTTTTAAACTCATATATCAAAAGTAGTTTATATTTGAACATAACAAAGTTTTCATAGAAAAGATGATGATATCATCTTAGGATATTCAGTTCGAGCAGCTTTATTTGTAATGTGTAAGTATATTATTAAAAAGTTTAATAAAAGTATTAGCGTATACTACTTTGTGATTATCTTAAAATTATTATAAAAATGAATAAATATTATATTTAATTTTGAGCGTGTTCAAACTTTTAAAAAATATCAACCAAATTAAAACTAAGTCGACAATATTTTCTATTCTCGATGATTTATAATTAAAAGATGACAGCTAAATTAAGAGCCAGCTTTAGTCTCCCAAATATTCGATTCCATTGTATGAATGATACTTTCAATTTTTACGGTTAGACAGGGTAGAATTCAATTTAGTTGAGCCGGATTTTTTTTTTGAATTATTCAAGATAATTTGATTAGATTCGGTTTTTTATTTTCTTTTTTATATTTAGAGTTTTTAGATTTTATTTTGAGAAATTGTTTTGTTTTATGTTTTTTTTTTACATTTTATAAAGTTCAATGTTTTTTTTTCATATTATTTTTAAAAAAATAAATTTTCAATTAGATAAAAAATCAATAATTATTGCATATTATTTTAAAGTTATTATATTATTTTAAATATAAAATGCTTATTTAAAATTAATTAAAAATTAAATTCAATTTATTTTAATTCAATTAACCATAATTTTTAAATTTATAAACCATAAATCATCCAAATATTCAACTCAATTTTCAGTTACTTAATTTTTATTATCAACCCTAATTAGAAATCATCGAAGACCATTTTCATATGATGTGAAAACCTGTTAGATTGCTATTTTATTTCAAACTATTGTACGAATATTTTGCAGCAGTGATGGACCTTGGTAAAAGAATTAGGGTCAATTTAACAAATTTTGAAGGGCTTAATTTATATTTTTCAAAAAAAAAATAAAGGTCTAATTAGAAATTTTAATAATTTTGATATAATTAATGAAAACTTATAAAAATCTAGAATTTAATTTAATTAAAAATATTCAAAAATTTAAAACCTAGAAAGTTCCAAAGGCCCATTAACATATATTCAAAATCTTCAAGTATAATAGATTCAGAAATCAGATGTCATCCGAACTGAAATCAAAAACAGATTCAGTTATCGGATACTTGAAGGTTTCAATTCCAAATTGCTGTAGATAGTAAACCTAATATCCGAATTCGCAAAAATCAAACCATTCGAATGGTGTTTGAATTCTGATTTTTCACTACGCGTAGCATCTCAAGCAAGAAAGGGCACCGTATCTAAGTCAAATACATACTCATATCCGATACTTACACCCAAGTCCATGGAACATAGGCTGATGACACTACTGCATCAAAAGAAACATCATCAAAATTTTTGACCCATGTGAATAGCATAACTTGCTAAAAAAGGAAAGAACCAAGAACACCAAGCTAAATTCCCCATCATGATAATTCATAAAATTCCCTTAGGTTTCATACCATTGTGGAAAACCTGATCATCAGTAAAGGCAAACTGTGTCCGAAGTCGGACTTACATAACAGAGTAACATTGCCTTGGCCAGCCCTACTGTTTGAGGACCGGCTCCATAGTTAACCCCAAAAAAGTTATATACATAGAATGTTGTTATTCACATGCATCATAGGAGATTCATGGAGAAGGGTCCTTGAAAAGATAGCATACTTGTTTTAGAGTACCCGGAGCTGCGCGAGGAATGCGGCACAAAGATCCAAGAAGAGAAACTGTGGCCCCTGAACCCTTTGAAGATCCAGCAGATACTTCTCCTCCCGAGTTTTATAAAGCTGTCGATATCCAGGGCAGAAAAAAATGTTGGCATTTTTATCAAGGGCATTCAATATTCTACAACCACACAGCACGGTAAAATTCCCATGTTCTCTCAACAATAATCAGTCAAGACATTACCTGCACTTCGAATTTAACAACATTTGGCAACTTGGTAACGCCATCGTTTTCTATAATGGTTGATTCGTCGCCGAAATAGTGATTGTTGTGCACGGGATTGCTAAGCATGTCTTCGTTAAGACCAGGACTGCTAGGAAGCCACCTGCACTTCATGTTGTAATGCCCTATCTTCTTCCAACAGACATTGAGTTCTTGCAAAGCTTTGAGAACTTCTGTCATGATTTCACGAGGATGGGCCCGAGACTGTCGATACAAAAACAGAAGTTAAACTCTGGGACATTAAAGGAGTTGGTCCCACTAGTGGTCGTCCACATGTGCTACATGCCAAATGTAGTCTTAATTGTCTGAACTTCTTAATTAGTATCAACCACATTTATCCTGCCGGTTATAGTTCATTATTCACCATAGTAAGTCATTATCAGAAATAAAAGCACAGACATTAAAACACCTATCGACTAAAGCCTAATCACCTATAAGTCTACAATCAATATCATACAAAGTCACCAGTGTAGGAAAACTGATTGAGACTCAGAAACTCAACTTGAAGTCCAAGAGCCCATTTCCTCTCGGGGCCTCTTAAACCCATTGCTTGATAATCAGCATATCCTGGAAGGCCGTGTCCAACAGCTGGAGATGTAGGTTCACTTGTATGTAAGCGGTTGAAGCCAGATTCCTAAAATACAGATTAAGAAAATAATTAGAGTTTGAACTCGATAAGAAAGTGAAGGAAGAAGAAAAACAATGTCAATTAACTAGTGTAACAGAAATTGGTCCTAAATAGTGTATTCTATAACCATGATGCAGCTTTAGATACGCAATGTCAACAATAAATAGAAAAATTACAAATAGAACACACCATAGTTTCTTGAAACTCAGCTCCAAGATATCCACTTGAGACTCGGAAACGATTGTCCAATAGTAAGTAATATGCAACAGTTCCCTGGAAGATAACACAATAAGATATAAGGAACAGTTCCCTGGAAGATAATCAACAGTTCCATCAAGACAATGAGTTTGAGAAGAATAAACCTCGTTATGAATTCTATTGCGAAGAGATTCAACCAGATGATTCCTTTCGAATCCCATTCTGACCACTTCCTGAAGGATCTCTTCATCAATCTGTAATTATGTTTCAATCATAAACTACAATTAAGACATGGCATAATATCAAGTATTGAAATTAAAATATCTAATATTAGCAGAATTCATAACTTCTCAGGCACTACCAAAGCACAAGCTAAATCTCATTATATGATCCGGAAATCATTTAAGCAACACTTATGTCACTTACAGGGTTGGGAATAGTAGGGAAATAGGTTATTGGAGTAAATCTATTTCCAAGAGTCCAATAACAAGCAAGAAAATTCAATGATTACGAAGTATCTCACATTAAAATTAAAGGTATGGGTGTTTAAAAGGTTCCTCCTGTAACACAAACTGTGGTCTTCGGAATTCAATGTACCAAAACTACATCCAGGAACTGACAAGAGTTCAGAATTTCACAAGAAAGTGCACTCTAGGTATACTTTTTCGACCCTGATGGTTACTTGTAAGTTATCATATCACTAAATGCCCTTCAGTGTTTAATATAGCAGTATTTAAGCATATTTACAACTGAAGCTGAACACTTGAACTCAGGAGAAAACAAAATCAACAACCTTTCTTGCTTGTTGCATTGTATCTGGTGGGGGGACAGCTAAATATCTTGGAAGATGAGCTTGAAACCACGGATGCAGGCGGATCTCAGGAATGGTCATTCTTTTCATTGGATCTACTACAAGCATCCGTGGAATCAAATCTCTAGCACCGGGAGATAAATGGCTTGGAAGAGTGTATATGCCTCCCTGGCGAAAAAGTAATGCCAATTACAAGGTATCAGCTCTTTAAGGATTTAAACAGGTAGAAACATGAGTAGAAACGAAAATCTGACTCAGAAATTATTGACAGGACAGAACAACAACAAAGTGAATAAGATGAGCATAAACATATAATTAACTGGTAATTATTTCTGAGAGAACTACGAGAAATCTTGGACTAAAATATGATTCCACTTACCTTTATTTTCTTAAAGAGGTTGGGAATGTTTTCATCATCAAAAGGAAGGGTGCCACAAAGAAGGGCATATAATATAACACCACAGCTCCATACATCCACTTCAGGTCCAGCATACAGTTTCCCAGAAATAACCTGTAACAATGGAGATCCATACACATTAGGAAATGCCATCATGACACGATACAAATTTCAATTAAATAAAACTAAAACAATATGACAATAAATGTAAGAAATCCACCATCAAATTTAAATTCACAGACTCCAACCTCTGGGGCAGCATAGTTTGGGCTACCACAACTTGTCTTCAGAAAATGACCGTCTCTCATTATGTTGCTCAAGCCAAAATCAGCAATCTTCACATTGCATTTGGAATCCAGAAGCAAATTTTCAGGCTTCAGGTCTCGATGAACCACCATATTTCTATGGCAGTACTCCACCCCAGAAATTATCTGCTTATAGATTCCATACAGAATTTCTAAGAAGAAAAAGAACATCGGTAATTAATAGTAATGAACAAGAATTTCAAACCAGACCTGCTGAAAAAAGTTGCGAGCCTCATCCTCCTGCAATCTTCCTTTCTCCACGATATAATCAAAGAGTTCTCCGGACTTCACATATTCCATAACAACAAAAATATCCGTTGCTGTCTCTATGACCTCATAGAGCCTTATGGTGTGAGGATGCATAAACAATCTCAAAATTTTAATCTCCCTTCTAACTGCAACAAAAATTAAGCCTTCCTCATTCAATAATTCTATAGAATTAGACAACCACATGCAAGCAGAACATGGGTCAAGATTTGAGAAATCTACTAAAGGTCATCTTTTTGTTTCACTCAATGAATCATTTCCATTTTAACAGAAATAACTAATCAACACAATTTATAAAGTTTGAATTGATAACTTTTTATTTAGTTCCGAAAGCAAGATAACATGCGGAAAAAGTAAATACCAAACTGAACCTAAGAAATTCAATCCTGCAAATAGCAAACTTAAAAAAATCATTCAAAAAAAAAGTGCGAGAAATCTAATTTGTAATCAATGGTAGACTTAAGGTGTGCTTGATCGAGCAAAAAAGTGGGAAGTGAAAAGAAAATAACTTTTGAGTGCGCTGATAGGAAGGAGAAATTAGAGGAAAAAACAATATTATGTATTTTTAAGAAGCTTAGCTTTATTCTTTAATTTTCCAACTCTACCAAGCTATGGTTTGGAAGAAAATTAATTGTTCTTCAGTATTTTTGAAATATATGTACTTTCTTTCGCCTTTTGCTCCTCCAATTTTTCATCTTTCCAATTTTCTACCAAACAGTACATATATAATGTCGCAAATTTTGTTAATCTAACAAAACACTATATTCTCAATTCTCAAGCTTTTTTCTTATTTCAATAACTAAACAAAACCTAAAATCAATCTCTAAAACAAAAAAAGAAGATGTTTTTAAAAAGAATTTACCTTTTTCCTCCATCTCCATATTCTTAATCTTTCTCCGATTAAGGATCTTAATAGCAACTTTATAACCAGTGGAACAATGTTCAGCAATTTTAACCTTCCCAAACGAGCCGATTCCAAGCGTTTTCCCAAGCTTGTAATTCGATAATACATTATCCGCTCCTCTTCCTCCCGATCCATCCATTTTCCTGCCTTTTTTTCCTAGAAAACACAAAAATATATAAAATCAAAATCAATTGAATCAAATCTGTTAGAAATATTGGAAAATTAAATGTAAGATTACCTGATTCGATCGGAACTGCCTCCGCTAGGTTTTCTTTTGGATGGAGAATCCAGTCGGAGAAGAGCAAAGCGAGAGGTTTTCTTTCTTATTGGCTAAAAATCTGACTTTCTTTCCCTCTTTTCTCGCCCTTAAGATTTAATAGAATAACTGTGATGCCCCCCTTTTTGTCGTTTTCTTCAATTTATAGGAAATTGATAGAAGGGATAATATCCCATTTGGTACTTGTATTTTATAAAAATGTCCAATATAATATATATACCTTTAAAATATATGTAGGGATTAGAGGTATTCACGGTTAACCAAAATACTACAACGGTTAGCCTATAAGTTATGTTTTTAGTGTAAAAGTTGTATGTTTTTAGTGCAATTAGAGGGGAAATGCATGGAGAATGTAACTAAGAATGCATAAAAAAATTAGGGACTCTTTCTTAACGGTTAACCATGAACACCCCTAGTAGGGATAGGGGTGATAATGAGCCTGACCGTCTCGGGCTCTGGCTTGGCTCATAACCTTAACAAGCCAAGCTAAGTCGACCCAAGTTTAGCTCGAAAAGCTCGTGAACAGGCTCGGAGTATATGTATATATTACATATGCACTAAAAGTGATCTATTTATCAAAAGAAAAGTAATGAAATAAATTAGGGGAAAATCCACTAAAATAAATTAGTCACTCTTTTCCCCTCTTCCAACATTGAATTTCGTTTCAGTGTTGGTTATGAAAGGGATTTTTAACGAGACCCTATATTTTATAAAAGAATATAGCAAAATTGTCCATTTCGAGCTGAGCATGACAAGCTTCGAGCTCGAGCCTAAAATTTTGTGCTCGACAAGCCTCGAGCCTGAGCTGAACCCAGTAGTATTGTTTTCGAGCCGACCAGAGCCTGGCCATGCTTGGCTCGGCTCGTTATCACCCCTATGTATGGATGACAAAATTATCCAAATCTGACCCGATTCAATGCTCCCCACTCTGCCCCGTCCATTTCTTTCTTCTTGAATTTTGGGTTCGGATGAGTCGATACGAGTCGAGTTCGAGTTTTGGATAGAAACTTCTCGTCCAACCCGATATATTTATATGTATTTATTATATCTTTTATATATTATATTTAATAATTTTATTATTTTTTGGTATAGATCGTATTTAGTCAAATTTTTTGTTAAATTTTTATGGCCGTGTTATGCTTTTATTATGTCAAGTATAAAATATATTAAGCACAAGTAGGGAATATATGTTTTATATTGTACATTTTATCAAAAATATAAGCATCATATTTTATGTTTTAAAAGTGCAAGCATCGTATTAAACATTTTATCAAAAATAAAAGTACGATATTGAATATTTTAAAAGTATGTATACCAGCATTTTTATCAAAGTACGTAAACTCTCATTTTTAATAATGTCATCTTTAAAATTTGAACCCGAATTCTCTTATGTGAAGAACAATGTGTCTTGCCATTGCATCTAACATTGTTGGTAGAAAAATTTTATATTTAATTAAAAAACAAAAAATATATATTAAGACTTTTAAAAAATATCGAGATGCATATGCCATGTCATCATATGGTAAACAAATTCAAATTATTCGATGAATCTAAAGAAAAACTAATAATAAAACTAAAAATGTATTTTTCAAAAAAAATATATTAGAAATCATCAAATCATGGTAGAGAGCCTAAAATAGAGAGAAATTATATCATGAATCATTCTTGCCACGTCATCTATGGGGCCAACTCATAAAAATCACTCATCTCATTATTTTTTTCATGTCATATTTTTACCAAGTGAATCTTCACTCATATTTACCGTAAATCAATTTTAAAAATAATTTTTACCAAGTAAAGATTCACTTGGTAAAAATATGACATGAAAAAAATAATGAGATGAGTGATTTTTATTGGTTGGTCCTATAGATGACGTGGCGGGAATGACTCATGATATAATTTCTCTAAAATACACGACATTTAATCAAAAAAAATATGAGATGAAATCACATAATTTATTATTTGAATATGGGAAGATTCGATCCAAATAAAATTTGGAAATAGTTTACCCATAATTTATGTAAAGTGAGTTAAGGGCCAAAACCTCAACTTTTGTCAATTGTGTCAAGGTCTCATTTGCACGAGACTTTTAAAAATTTATTTACTGATTTTAAAAGGGTTTAATAGGTAAATTGGCCCCTAAACTATACTGAAATTCTCTTTTTGGTCCTCAAAGTTTTTTTTTTGTCAAAAGTGACCCTTAAAATTCCATTCTATCACCACTTTTGGCGCCACTGTTTGAGGCCACTAAAAATGATGTGACCTTTCCAGCCAATTAATACGTGACATGTAGAGGAAAAAATTAAAAAAAATAGTGTAAGTGTCAAACTAGGAAAAAACTATTGTTTCCATTATTTTTCTATCGATTATCTCTCCTATAGGGATGGGCATTTTACCTGGCCTAGTCGGATTTTTCAACACAACCTGACCTAAAAGGGTCGTATTTTTTGTAGAAAATTTGGGTTCAGGTCGGATTGGATTTTTATTAAAGATGCATTCAGATCGGATTAGGTTCGGGTTTATGATGAAACATATTCGATCCAGGATTAATAGTATAATTTTCCCTTATATTTTTAGAGATATTTGCAATAATGCTCCTTCTTTATATATATTTTACAATTAGATAATTCAAATTGATTTTTTTACAATTAGATCCCTAAAATTTAATTTATTTTTTAATAGCTCGGGTCGGGGTCGGGTTTAAGTATATAATTTTTTAGGTCGAGTTGGGTCGAATTTTTTCAAATATGAGGTCGAGTTCGGGTTTAGGGTATATATTCCGGGTCGGGTTTGGGTGGGCAAAAAATCCAACCCGACCCGTGTCTATCCCTATAGTCTTCTCTTCTCTTCTCTTCTCTTCATATTTCAAAAGCTGTTTAAGGACATGGGTAAGCTACAACGAAGTTTTTGAGAAGTTTTTATGTAAAAATTAGGTCAAAAAAAGCTGGAACATGACGAAGCATGGTGGTCGGAGCAATTTGGAATTCGCCACATCTAGGTTTTTATGCATACAATTTTTTTTATTATTTTAAATGGCATTTAAGTTATAGTTTATTCTCGATTTGGCCCTTCATGTGTCACTCGGTTGGAAGGACTACATCAGTTTTTAACGGTGCGAGACAAAAGGGCGAAAAATGGTGATGTAATGAAACTTTAAGGTCCCTTTTAACCCAAAAAATTTTAAAAACCCAAATGAGAATTCGAGTGTAGCTTAGGGGTGAATTTGCTAGTTAAGCCATTTTGAAATAATATATTTAAGTTATATTATAAAAATTAAAATATAATAAATATAAATTTATTTCATTCAAATAATTGTAGTTTTCAATCTATGAACCAAAACCTAATTATATTGAATGTATTCAATTATTCTCTTAACAAATTCAACAAAATTTGAATTAGACACTATGATTTGAATTTTTATGGGAATTTTTGTTTAGAAACAGCAAATCAAGGAATTCAATTTTCAAAAAAGTTGCGTTATAACTGGTATATTATTTAAAATTATTTTATCTTTTGGGAATTTAAGAATAATAATGAGGTAATATCTATTCCTAACAGTAAAATTATTTAAGTCTCGTTTGGTTGGGTTATAACTGGTGTGTTGTATTATTTAATACTTCTTTATTACGAAACTTACTTTTATACGTACGTTTGGTAGATGTGAAATTTAATACGACGTATTATTTTATACGCAAGTTGGGTGATATTTATTACGGATGGAGATGGTGTTTATTTAACACGCCAATTTTGTCAATCATACCCTTATACTGTTTATCATGTATCTACATCATTGTAAATATGCTAACCCTAAACCCTAAAAATAATCCCCAACACCAACCCTAAACACTAAATCTCAAACCCTAAACCTTAAATAATGATCCATAATCCCAACCCCAAACCCCAAACTCTAAACTTTAAATAATAAACACTAAATCATGAACCTCAAACCCTAAACCACACACCCTAAACTCTAAACCATAAACTTCAAACCCTAAACACTAAGCCCTAACTCCCAAACATTGAACCATAAAACTCTAAACTCTAAACAATAAACCACAAACACAAAAACTACAAACCCTAAACTACAAACCCTAAACCATGATCATCAAACCCTAAACTAAAACTCTAACCATAAACCATAAACCTAAACCCATGAACCCGCACCTTAAACTCGAAACCCTTAAACTTAAACCATGAACTCTAAACCCACACCTTAAACTCTAAACCCTAAACACCAAACCCTAAACACCAAACCATAAACCATGAACCCTAAAAATAATATAATAATCAATGTCAAAACAAGGGGAAATATGAAACTAAAATTGTAAGGGTAAAAGGGTACATTCATACATAGCACTTATCTTTTAACTTTATCACAAATTTCACAATCAAACACCTTGATGTAGTAACATTCATCTTTCATCAATCTTTTTAACACACAAGTGTTATTTAATACAACACACTTCTTTTACATCCACTGTAGCAAACGAGGCATTAGGATAAACTCAATTAGTAATGTTTTCTATTTGGTCAACAAATTATTTTTTGGTAAAATTATCACTAAAGTTGTGTTATTTTAATTATTTTTGTAGGTGACTTTGTAACACCCCAAAACAATAAATTAATCAATGATAAAAAGGAAAGGTGTGGAAAAAATGAAAAATGAAAATGAATGAGGAATTAGGGTTGTGAGGGTTTGACTTTGTAACACCCCAAAATAATAAATTAATCAATGATAAAAAGGAAAGGTGTGGAAAAAATGAAAAATGAAAATGAATGAGGAATTAGGGTTGTGAGGGATTGAACTCAAGCCTTATAACCTTATGAGCCCATGCCTTAACCATATAGGCTAAGGCCAATGCTGGTCATGTTCTGCTCCAACGGATCTTTATGCATTGTTCATTTTTATTGAGCTAAATAATAAAAATTTCCAGGACCCTTTAGTTACCCCAATTAATTATTTTCCCCCTTTCTCGAGAGTTAACCAGAGAATTCTAAAATTCTCTTCAGCCATTCCCTTCACCTTTTCTCCGCTCTGCGTCACTGCGCCGCCGTGGCAGTCACTGGAAGCGCTGCATCATCCCGATCATGACCCCTCTAGCCACTCGTCTTACCTCCTTCTCGTCCGTCGTGAATCTAACGTTGAAGATTCAGGCTTAGACCTAGCGACAACCCTCTGTTATCTAATATTCCCTTTTCGTATCCGTACGACGAACACGAGTCAAGAATGTCACAACTTTAATATCCTTAAATATTAATGATATTTGAAACAAAATTCAAGTTTTGATAATTTTGAACCCAAATCTTGAGTATTGGTACACCCTATCCCAAAATGCACATTCTTGCATTTTTATATTTCTAATTCATCCTAATTCAATTCCCAAATGTCTTCAAATGTTATGTATACTTATAGGGAATAATTGATTATCATAAAACATACATGCTCCCAATTATCATAGCATGCAACTCATCACCTGAAATTACTCTTAACTTTGAATCTTTCCAGAAACACCAATTATCATGAAACTGTAACGAACTTTAAAGGCCAATCACAACTCTATTAGGTTTAGCAAGTATACATGCCACTATAATAATCAAATCTCAATTAGGATGTCATTACTGTGATTACCTGTTGAGCTTTCCAATATTGATGCAATGCTCTTCTCACTCTCATCTTGATTTATCTACGTGTACACAATCAAACACACGCTAAGCACGAACTTAGTGAGGCAATAAAGGAAGTTAATAACAATAATTTAAACTTTATTTGACTTCATGGCTATGTTTATATAACATGATATATATGCCAATGCATCAACTATCACATTGCATTAGTAATGATTTACTACATGCTAATGTCATAAGACTTTCATGCTTGTCCATTTGTCATAATATGCTATATATGCATAAATGCATCATGATCACTAGATATGTATTACCATCATGTTAATCAGTATTAACATAATATAAACGGATATAAATTTCTTACCAATATACTTGCCATTTATTCCAAAAGCTCACAAGCTTATTCACCTGTTTATCTTTTATTAACCAATAAACCATAGCCCAAATATAAGCCTATGAGGACTCTGAGTACACGATTCAAATATGCACTGAAGTGCTAATACACATAAGGTTGTGCCCACCATATGCACTAAGTGTCCTTCATATACACTATAGTGCTAAACCGAGTATGCAGCGTGCTACTGGACTCTATGGCATGCCAACTATACCCTGTCCCTCAATAACATACTTGGGCATATATTCTGTATTTATTTCATCCATGGCAATGTATATCAACATAATTTAACATTGGGCAGTTCATACCCGAAATAATATTCATAATATAACATCATATATAACTAGTGATCCATGCATTTATATTTAACTTTTGACATATTTAAAATATGTCAATCATATGCTCTATGACATAAATATAATGACAATAAAATTTGGGTAGGCTCATCACAAGCCATCCATGAGCCATCCCAATGATGTATAAAACACCAATTTGTCATGATATGTATGCAATTGCACTCACCTTGGCCACTTAACACAATGCCTCAGTAAGTCCTATTCGATCCTTTCTTTCATAGTACCTCGAACCTTCTTTGATTCGGACTTGACTTCATTATTCACATGAATAAAATAAAATATTTGTTAGATTCAAATCTAACAATACCTTAAACATGTTGTCTAATATAATCATTCAGATATAAAATTTTAAAATATTTTTCTTTTCTTCCTTGAACTGTTCAAAAACTCATTATGGTCCTTAGTGACCAATTTGAACTTCCAATAATTCTTTCGAGCTTGCTAACTAACATTTAAATACAAAATGTTTCAAATTCCATTTTCTGACAGCTTGCACTACCTTCAAAGATTTATTTCTATAAAATAATCTACAACTCGGAATTCAATTCTTTTTGTTTTGAAAGACACTAGATTCGATAAGCTTTTTAACCATATAATTTAATAGCCCAAATTCAACTCATACGATTTATGACAAATTTTCAAAGTCAATTATAGTGCTAAATTTTGGAGCAGACTAGTACTCTGTTTTCTGACCTTTCATTACTTAAAAATTCATATCTTTTGATATACAAATTGAAATCAGTCACCGTTTGTTTTAAAAGAAACTAGACTGAAACAAGATATAAGGATCACTTTCTAATTATTTTTGTAGAATTTATGGTGAATTTCCGAACTCACCGTCACATACTAAAATTTCTGGGCAGATTCATAAATTTGATCTTTAACATCCTTTAACCATTCCAACACTTCAAATTAACCTTCAATTACATTATTCCAACATTTTCCTTTCATGAAAACTTCAAATTAAACTTGAATCCAATAACCCTAAATTAACCCTAACTTTCCAAAATTAGGGGTTTTACTTTACACTTGAAATCAAGCTTAGAAAAGCTAATTAAACACTTAATCCTTCAAAATCAAACAACAAATAAATTTATATCCATAAACCCTAAACTCTAATCCTTCAATTTTATGAGCATAGCTTAACCAATCCATGAATTTTTTATACCAAATGATAGAGAATTCAAAGAGGATCGAATTTGCATTTTATAACTAAACCCTAAATCCAAGCCATTTAGAGAGAAAATGTAACACCCATTTCCCGTATCCGTACACCAGGTACGAGTCGGAAATGTTACAATTTCTTTAATCCAAAAATCAGGGTAATTTAAAATTTTCAGAAAACTTCTCGATGGTCACCCATCCTAAAATTTCTCTAGCCCAAGCACGCTTAACTTTATTTAAAATTGACTTGAATTATTTGTTCGAGTTCAAATCATAAATCAATTATCTTAGCATGCAACTCATCACTTAAGGTTATTTTTAACCTTGAATCTTTCTAGAAACGCCAATTATCTTGAAACCATAACGAACTTTAAAGGCCAATCACACTCAAATAGGTTTAGCAAGTATACATGCCACTATAATAATCAAACATTGTCATTACTGTGATTATCTGTTGAGCTTTCCAATATTGATGCAATGCTTTTCTCCCTCTCATCTTGATTTACCTACGCGTGTACAATCAAACACACGCTAAGTACGAACTTACTGAGGCAATAAAGGAAGTTAATAACAATAATTTAAACTTTATTCAACTTCATAGATACATTTATATAGCATGATATATGCCAATGCATCAACTTTCACATTGCATTAGTAATTATTTGCTATATGCCAATGTTATAAGATTTTCATGCTTGCCCGGTTATCATAATATGCCATATATGCATAATTGCATCATGATCACTAGATAAGTATACCATCATACTAATCATGTATCAACATAGTATAAACCGAATATAAATTTCTTACCGATATCTTGCCATAATTTTAAGAGTGTATAAACTCTTTAACCCGTTTATTAAATATTTATCGATTTCATAACCCGATTTCATAGCCCGATTTTATAGCCCAAATATAGACCTATGAGGACCCTAGATACACGAGTCAAATATGCACCGAAGTCCTAATTCCCTCACATTTATAAGGTCGTGCTAACCATACACTAAGTGACCTTTAGGTACACTATAGTGCTATCCCGAATTCTCGATTATGCAGCGTGCTGCTGGACTCTATGGCATGCAAACTATATCCTGTCCCTCAATTGACTTATTTGGGTATAATTTCCGTATTTATTCCATCCATGTCAATTTATATCAATATAATTTAGCATTGGGCAGTTCATACCCGAAATAACATTCATAGCATACCATCATCAATAACTAGTGATCAATGCATTTGTTTTCAACCTTCGACATATTTAAAATATGTCAAATATATGATCAATGACATAAATATCATGCCAATATATAAACCAGGTAGACTCATTGCAAGTCATACCAGTGATGTATAAAACATACATGTATCATGTCATGTATGCATTGCACTCACCTGGGCTATTTATTAGCATGCCTCACTAAATTATACTCGATTCTTTCCTTTATAGAACCTCGAACCTTCTTTGATTCAAACTTGACTTCATTAATCACATGAATATGATAAAATATTTGTTAGATTCAAATCTAACAATACCTTAACCATGCTGTCTAATATAATCATTCGAATATAAAATTTCCAAATATTTTCCTTTCTTCCTTGTATTGTTCAAAAACTCATTATGGTCCCTAGTGACCAATTTGAACTTCCAATAATTCTTCCGAGTTTGCCAACTCACATTTAAATACAAAATGTTTCAAATTTCATTTTCTGACAGCTTGCGCTACCTTCAAAGATTTGCTTATACCGGGCAGAATACATACCGGATCTTAATTTCCTTTATACTGGAAAAAACTAGACTCGATAACGGTTCTAACGGTATAAGCCAAAAAATTAATAAATCTACAAAAATTATGAAAATTCTTCAAACTCCCGTCACAGTGCTGTTCTGACCGAAACTGCTTTGTAAATTTTCTGCCCTTCATTCGATTAAAAATTCATATATTTTAACTCGGAACTCGAACTCAGATTTCGTTTTTTGAAAACAAAACTAGACGAGCAAATCTTTGTAACGGTATAAAATTCATCATCTAACCATTTTTGTAGATTTTATGGTGAATTTTCGAAGTCATTGCCAAAATTCAATCTTCCACATAGCTTTCCATAATAAACTTCTAATTTCTACTAACTTCTTCTTATTTTTCTACTTATCAATTTAGTCCCATCACTTGCTTCAAACCACCAATTCATGATCTTCTTCATCAAATAATTATTCAAAATAATTCCCTCTAATTTTTTTTCTTTGCCCAAAATAGTCACTAAAATGCAAAGGTAAGGATTCAAACTTCTTAACTTTGCAATTTAGTCCTCAAATCAACACTAATACCTTAATTCTATTATTTTAACTAAAAATCAGATTTGATCCCCATCCAATAATTCCTTTCCTATTTGGTCACTTGATTTTGACAAATTGTCAAAATGGTCACTAATTCGATTCAACATCAGTTTAGCATTCTAACATCAATTTCACATCTCCAACATCATTAATTACATAAATACATTCCAATTTCAAAAATTTCAGATTTGGTCCCTTAACTTTGAAGCTTGCTGAATTAGTCCCCACATATTTAACTTAGGGTTTTACTTCCAAACAACAAATCAAGCTTACTAGATCATTAATCCAACATCATAAACCCTAAGTTAGACTTAAATCCATAAACCCTAATGTTCTCCATACAAACCAAAATATGTAGGGTTTAAATCCTAACTCAAAAACATGATTTTAACATCATATAAGCTTGATTCCAACTTAAATTCGACCATGGAATCATAAAATCTCAAAAGCCCCAATTTTATTCATAAACCCTAATTTCATTCTCATATAAAATTCTCATCAATCAAGCATGTATCCCATGAATTAAATACATCAAAAGACAGAGCTTGAAGAGTAGAACAACTTTGCAGTTCAAAAGATTCCTGAAAATCGAGTTTCAGGGCTTGAATCGAGCTTGGAAAATTTACTCCCTTTTCCCCCATATTTTCGAAAATATTGTAGTGATGTCCCTCACGCTAAAAAAACGATTTATTTTATCTATTGTTTTGTTTTTGTTTTGTTTTGAAAATGTCTTCCGTGGGGTTTTTAGAAAAACCATATTTTATTTAAAAATGGATTCGCCACCGGCCACTTAGGTAGGCTGGACACCGTAAAAACCAGAGATTTCAAAATGTCGGGTTCGGGAGTCGGTTACGGATGGGGAAGGATTAGCACCCCCACACCGCCCAAAATTGGTACTTTAATAATTACCGCCTTATTAATATTAAACTTTCCGGATTAAAATGACGATTAAATTAAAATTTAGTTATAAGCGCAAGTAAATTTTAAAGGTCCCCGTTATCCGAGAGTAAACGCCCAACCACCATCACTACACCTGATACTGGCCTCGTTTATGCTCAGATAAAAGGGCACCGCATTGACAATAATATATGTGAAATGCAACTTAAAACCTTTATAAACAAATATTTACGAAGACAAGGAACTAAAAACATAAAAACATAAATATAATAATACTCAAATGCAAAATGCACGAGCAAGAACAATGCAACATGGCAGATCACGATAAAAACATGGCATGAATAAAAAACATACTTCCAATACTAAATTAATTAATCCTAACATGCTTAAACACATAAAGAAAGCACCGATGCAAAATATGCATGACATAATTAACTAGGACGATAAACTAATAAATTAAAGCAACATACTAGCGTAAAAAAAACTAGCACTTGACACTTTATCATATGACACCAAATATGCATATATTAAAAAGGACACTAACATCAACAAACAATGTCACACTATCATATAAGCCTAAAATGCAGAGAGGATTAAAAAATCATGTAAACTTACAACATAACATACAAATTAAACATGGAAACATGATATGACACGTGATATTAAAACTGATGAATAAAACCACAATATCGATATGCATTTTACGACATAAAACAAACATGACAAACATGATACTAACATGAATAAAATGCACAAATTAACACATAACATAATGTACAAAACAAACATAAGAACTAACATATAAGCATAATATGTAAAAAAATAGACTAAGGCATAACATGTAAAATGGACATACATAATAATCAAACAAATTAAAATAAAAACATGATACCATACCTCAAGAAAATAAAAGTAAATATCACATAAGCAAAACGTATGTAAATAAAATAAGCAACATGAACATGCTAGAAAAAACAATTAAATAAGATAAAGACTAAAGGCATAAGCATTTAAAGCATCAGAAGGGTCAAAATAAAATAAATACAAAATCTGGAAGCCAAAATTAAATAATCAAAAAGCCTATTTGAGGACTTAATTAAAAAAATAGAACAAACTAGAAAGGATTCATCGTGCAATATTACCAAGGGGCAAGCTTGAAATGCAAAAAACCAAAACGCGGAAGGACTAAAGGGGAGATTTTACCACTTTGAAACTGCTCTGGTCAATTTTAGGGGGGGAAATTGAACAATCTTAATAGCCAAGGGGGACTGCGGTTGTAAATAACCCAAGGGGCACGCCAGGAATGAAAATACGCTAATGACAGAAGTCCTTAATGAGCAATTAACCCAAAAGTTTTTATTTTTTTGTCTATAAAACCATTTGACCGGCTCCCGTTCCCTCTCTTTGTCATTTTTTACCCTTGAGAGAGAAAGCTCTAACTTTCTCTTTAATTTCCAGAACGGCTAACCTTCGAAACCAAAACATTGCCTTGCACTGCCGTGCCCAACCGGTCTCAGGCGAGGCTCGGCCGTAACGGCCGCCTCTAGCCTTCCCTGACCAGAGCTCCGACAACCAAAACCAACTGTAAAACCTTAAAAAACTTTGGAAACCCCCTTTTTAAACTGTAAACCTTCGTTTCGAAACCCACAATAAAACCCCTCTCTTTTGAACACCGGATCCTACTCCGGTTCACTCATGGAGGAGATTATTATCGGAAAGGAAGCTTAGCCACTTAGGTACAAAGCCTTCTCTTTGTTCTTTTTTTTTATTTTTACATGCATCTATGTAAGAAAGAAGGACAAGAAGTTTACCGCTGGATTTTTTTTTTCAAACCGATAACTTGTTTTTCTTACACATTTTGGTTCATTTACATATATCCTGCTCTGATCTGGTTGGTAGAAAAAAATATAATGTAATTTTTGTTTGATTTGGTCTTTGACACCCATACTTTTTTGTGATGTTTGGCATGTTCGGTGGTTGAGGGAGAGCTGTACGACGGCATGGTGGAGGCATCCTAGTGGAAGCATGGTGGAGATGTCATCCGGTCAGACTTGTTTCTGGCCGTTGGATCAGGTCTGATCCAACGGCTGGGATGCTTTGCTATATGGAGGGCTAGGATCTGATCTTGGGGTGGGAGATCTTGCGAGATGATGACACGTGGCCTCTGGAGAACCCGAGGAGTCTCGCGCATGTGATACACGCGCACGTGGGGAGCTGGCAAGCCCGAGCGTGGCCTTTACGCGACATCTGGATGGGCATCTCCCTTTAATCACGACTGTTGGATCGACACCAGATCCAACGGTTCTAGATCAGCTATGCAAAGATACCCAAAATAATTAGGGTTAGATGTCTGATAGGGCTCAGGGTTTTGGGCCAAATAGGCCTTGTAAACCATGTTATATTTTTGGGGTTTTTGTAACATCATGTGGACTTGGACTGTTAATTAAATACATGGTTTGAGTCTGTATTTCCAGATTTGTTTATAGTACATAATACTAATACTACTACTACTAATAATAATGATAAATACATATGTATACATACGATATACGTACACGCAATCACAAACATTTAAACATAGTGCATGCAAGCATGCCCATTTATACACACGTCTAGTTAATATAAACGTACATACATTATTCACGTATACCACAATAATTACTAACACGTACACGTATCAAGCACACATGTTGCATATATTGATAACACACGTAATATAGCCTAAGTGTACATGCCCTAATAACATATTAACAATTACACTAATATATTAACACTGTATTTACAAACCAGATAAAAATGAGTGATTACAAATATGAAAGATGAAGAAGGCTTCATCTTTTTGCCTTTTAATTTTCAATCCCTCCAATTATGCCACTTGTATTATATAAATGAATTTTAAATTCATTCAAATAGGGAAATTACAAAAGTACCATTTTATCCAACGGTTGAGATTGATTTTATCATCAATCAAGGGACAAGATTTAAACTTCAAATTTCTTCTTCCAAAAATAGCCCTTTTAACTTCAAATATTTCAAAATTGCCATCCCTACCAAATGACCAATTTGCCCTCCAACTAGTCTTTATTTTCTAGTTTGTTTCAAAATTGCATTCCATTATAATCTAAATAAATTAGTTCCTCCTCAACGGGCCACTATTCCATAACTATTATTTTATGATTTTCCATGGATTATTTAACAGCCTCTGAAATTTTAATTCAATACGATTTCCCGATATTCACAAAATACTTCTACTT
Organism: Hibiscus mutabilis; assembly: GCA_019671005.1. NCBI lineage: Eukaryota > Viridiplantae > Streptophyta > Magnoliopsida > Malvales > Malvaceae > Hibiscus > Hibiscus mutabilis. The sequence continues at coordinate 4,740,701 of CM033752.1, forward strand.
CGATTTTACCTTTACCGAGCTATCGGATCTATTCCAAAAATTCTATATTTCCATAATATTCCTCATATCATCATCCTTCATCCAATGACCTAAATTTAATCTTGAATTAGTAGTTTACCAACTTTGCCCTTGTGATTTTCCAAAATTACGATCTTGCCATTTTTCATCCAACGACTCATATTTAGCATGGAAAATCCATTTAAATCCAAGGGTTAATATTCTTCCAACACAAAGAAAATATCTTAGACATGTAAAATGACATAATCAATCGTGGCTTATCATCCTTCAAAATATCCTGGATATTCGATTCGATCCGATTATCCGAATATTTTTCTGAACTTTATCACTTTATAGCCATTAATACAAACACCGTACAAAAAATCTAGGTAACACGAAAACTTCATTCTTGGGGGTAAACTATTCATTTACAGGTTAAAATACACAACTTTTGAAAATTACACTTTGGTCCCTAAATTTTTCCAAAGTTTACACTTTAACCCCTAAACTTTCAAAATTTACATTTTGGTCACTAACCAAAATTTTGGGATATTACAGAAAAATCAAAAAATAGCATTCTTACCTTGGCCTCTTGGAACCCCATGTTGGAGAAGGAAGATGAGGAAATTCTTGTATTTTATTTTACCTTTAATTAATGTCATTTGGCATTTTAAATCCATAAATATTGAAAATATCCTTCAAATAGTAAAATGACCATTTTTACCTCAAATCTAATGAATCCATAATGTACAACATGTCATCATCCTTCATCCAATGGCCTAGATTTAATCTTGAGTTAGTAGTTTACCAACTTTGCCCTTGTGATTTTCCAAAATTATGATCTTGCCATTTTTCATCCAACGACTCATATTTAACATGGAAAATCAACTTAAATCCAAGGGTTCATATTCTTCCAACACAAATAAAATATCTTAGACATGCTTGCCTTATCATCCTTCAAAATATCCTGGATATTCGATTCGATCCGATTATCCGAATATTTTTTTTTCTGAACTTTATCATTTTATAGCCATTAATACAAACTCCGTACGAAAAATTCGGATAACATGGAAATGTTATCCTTGGGGGGTAAACTATTCATTTAAGCGGTTAGAATACATAACTTTTGAAAAATACACTTTGGTCCCTAAACTTTTCCAAAGTTTATACTTTAGCCACAAAACTTTCAAATTTTACATTTTGGTCACTAGCCAAAAATTGGGATATTATATGTTCTCCATCGATTTCTCCTCCATTGGTGGTACGTTCTTTGAGCTAAGGTCCCCACCATGCTCCTTTCGATGAGGCGAGCAAAACCCCTACGGCCGGTCACGAGTTCGAAACCGGTAGATGGCTTATCAGAGTAACGTCTTATTCAGCCTTCATTTTTCGTTTTGGGGTAAGTCAGGTAAGGATTCTAGTGTATTCAGGTCAAATAAACATTGTTTGATTGGTATATTTCAGTGTTGGATGGGTTGTTTAGGCTGTCGGCGTGTTTTGGGCGTTTTTCGGCCATTCCAGGCCGCGTGTGGTGGTCATGAGCCGCTTAAGGGCAAATTTGGGCCACCTGTGATGGTGACTCTCAACCAAATCAGCCTGACCGGCCTTGAAACCAGTATAGCCTATGAACCGAACCAGCTGAAGCGGTTCTAACAGACCAGACGCATTTTATTAAACCAAGTGAGTTGGCTTGTTAAGGCTCATTAGTTTAAACCCAAGCCCGTCGACCCAACCCGATCTGACCCGGACCTGACCCGACCCGTTGACCCAAAACGTCTGAGTCAACTCAGTAACTGAGTCAACTTGGTGACATCAATGTTGACCATTAACCTGACAACAACATTGACCATTGACCTGACATCATCATTGACTGCTAATGTCAGCATTGACTTTGACCCAAAAAGTCAAATTTTTTGAAAACACCTATTTTATGTTTCTCAACGCCCTGAGTCTGTTTTTGAGGTCGGTTTCGTGAAATTGGAATCTGAAAGCCTCCAAATTTGATCTTGAACCCGAGTGAGCCTATGTGTAATTATTCAGTTTAAGTGTAATTGTATTCAAGTTATGGTCTAATTAAGGACTTTGTGTAATTGAAGGATTTCGCGACTCTTTGTATCTGAGCTTAGAGAGGACGTCGAATTTGGGTTCAAGATTGGTAGAATGGAGTATCATGGGTTGGCAATTGTAGCAAAGATTCGAGGTAATACTTTACTACCTCTTGCATGTTTTACGGAACTGGTTAGTATTGGTTAATGCATGAATGAATTTGATTAATGCCTGACTATTTTAAATTCATGCTGATTACGATAGTATGATAATAATTTGGATAAGACTCGAATAAGGAATTGATGATCGATAAGTAATCCAAGTTCAGTGAATAATCGATAAAATAGTTTACCTCGAAACTTCCAATTCAGATTATTTCTTGATAAAAGATCTAATGCTCAGAATGCTTGGTTGAGAAATGACAAAAATGCCCTTGAGGTATAATAAGGACTAAAATACCTATGACAATGAAAGCGATCTAGAAATCTACGCTAGATCTGGTAAAACTATTGATTCATCCGAAAACCTTGATTTTTGCTTGGAAAGTTTTGGTAAAAAAGCTTAAACATTTGAAATTGTAAAGCACTTGGATTTTCTTAAATTCTAAATAAATCTCCGAAGATAAGTTTACAGAAAACTATTTGTATGTCTGGATTAATCCAAGTGGCGTAAATGATTGAATGGATTGAAATTCTGATAAGGCCGAATTGATCGGAATGACCGTAATGACCAAAAAGACTAAAATATCCTTGGGCACTAATTGCCAAATTAACTAAAATGATGGATATACCCTCGAGTCTTGAAATGAATAAATATTTGGAAGGATCAAAAGGCTCATGATAATTGAAGAACCTTCGGGCATCGAAGTATCTGAAATACCTTCGAATACAAAAATGATTGAAAAATACCTCTAAGACTTGGAATAAGAAATACTAATAAAGCCAAACAAATGGAATGGCTCTGAAAGTGGTAATACACGACCTGTGTTTGTTGGTGATTTCGGTACTAATGTGATATGGGAAGAAAACCATATGAAGGCATGTTCGATATATTTGAAGAAAGTACCTAGTTAATAGTAAGAATAACCTGTTCTTCAGAGGTACATTCGATGCTATGGATTGAGTTCGGGGGCAATGCACATGTACGGATACTTGGAAAATACTGCTTGAAATACATGTTTGATTTCTCGTAGTACGTTCAGTGGTTGATTGGTGAAGGCGAACCATTTTGTTTTACACTATAGTCAGTTTTGAGAAATGAATACTTAAGGTGTACCTATCCGGTTAAATAATAAACATGGTATTGATGGGTTCCGATTAGTTCAAAGGGACTCGAAAAACCTGATGAGCAACTAAAATTCCTGAATTTTGTACATCACTGTTTATACCTTGTTGGTTTAAATTACCAAATTACCCATAAAGGTTAGAATGACCATAATGCATTCGTATGCTTTAATGATTGGATTCCTCACAAAATATCTAAAATTTCAATGATCCTGAATGTGTCAACTTCTGAACGTCTGGTCTGAGCCATTAGTACTGAACCTTTATTTTTCACAGGGACCTCGTTTTGAAATTAATCCAAAATTAACAGACGTTCAATGTTTTTTTTTCTAATAATTACCAACCACGAGGAATAAATTGGACCATATAGAGTGTTCCATGTGTCCATAAATATTTTCTCTATTTTAAACCAAGACTATCTGCTCTAAATTAAAAGTATGACTCTGTTATCCGTAATGAAAGCTCAATTCTTGGCTTCTATCTTCTAAAACAAAAAACATATGATACATGTTTTTTTGACATTACTGTTTATTAGATAAAAACAAATTTTATCTAGGGTATACTATATGGGATATGATTGAAGTTATATAGGCTCAACGCTGGTAAATCCTTCTGGACCTAAGCTTATGCGCCCAATGGGCCTAGGGTAAGTCTTTCTGGATATTGTTTTGAAATATCGGTGTATGGTTGGAGGGTAGTCAGGTAATTAAAATAAAACTTTCCATTCCCTTCTACAATTCTATCATACTAAATTAATTCACTAAAGTCTGAAACTCTCTGTATGCTCCCAATATGCGATTAATGAAACACACTAATTTTTCGCAGTTCAACTTTCAAAATTTACATATCATCTGATTTTCAGATTATAGGAATCTTGTCTGGTACCCAGGCGATTAGATAAAGAATAGTCCTACTACCTAAGTATATCGATGTTACAAATATCAATATCTTGAATGGAACCGTTGTTGCTTCGATCATGTCAATATTATTTCTTTGTCATTTACCTACTTGTGCCTACAACATCAGTTGGTAGTTCTGTATTACTGACCTTTCCCAAGCTCACGTTGTTTTTTCATCGCAGGATAGAAGAAATCTATTATGGTATAGTGATCGACATTAGTGGTTGAAGTTCTATCGGTGTTGCTTTCAGAGTACGGTACTGGTACAATTAGTGGGCATGTATGTCGTGTCTTATTTTATGTCAGAGTCAGTAATATGTTTTCTGAAATTTTCGTTATTTGTTTATATAATTTCTAAAATGGTATTTAAACAAAAATTTTGTTTTACAGTTTTTACGTATTTACATAATTTTATTTGGTTTTTACTGTGGGTCGCTCTTGGGACCCGAGTGTGACCTCCTAGACTTAAGTGTAACGCATAAGCGGGTTTAGGGGTTTTACAGACTTATTTCTTCCCAAAGCTTATACATTTTATCAATTTGCTCTTTATTTAAATTTGAAATATTTAATAAATTTAATCATCTAATAAAATGGTGACATGATTGAAGAAATGTAACAACCTAGGTTTCAGGCTCAAGCGTCGGGTTTACCCAAGGCACGAGCCTTGCATTTGGGCTGACCTGTTGGGCCTTTGGGAGCCTATTAGGCTTATTCCCTTGTTGATGGGCTCAATTGGTTGTTGTGAGTTTAGTTTTGGGAAAGGTTGAGTGGCGGTATTGTGGTAAATGCTTCATTGTTAGAGAAGAGAGGGGAAGGACTTTAATTTTTTGCAAATGCAAAAAATGGTAAAGTCACCTTGCTTTATTGTCCATTCCTCTCTTCTAAACCTATTCTTCAATCCAAAACCCCATCACCAAAGGTAGAATCTTGAGGCTTAGCTTTGTGAATCTCGTTTTGCTTGTTGAGGGAAGTTTTATCAGCATTTAAGGATCTATATTTCAAGGTGAGTTTAGTTTAAAATGGTAAAGGTTGAGGTTTTGACGGGGGTTGGTGGAGAAGAATGAGAATGAAGTTTAGAGGCTTCATTCTTGGTTAGAATTCGTGTTGGTAGTTCTCTAAATTCCCCAGCAATGTTGTAATGTGTTTGTAACTCTTTTTTATAGTGAAAGAGGTTGGAGTCTCTTCCAAGAGTCGAGGGAAAAGCAAGGTTTGAAGCTTGTGGAAGCAAGGTTGCTGGTGCTTTTGGGAAGGTTAGTACACTTTTAATTCTCGTGTTTCTTACATATCATAGGTGTGATTGCTTTGTATGCCAATTTGATGATTTAGTATGCATGAATGTTCATAATGGGGTGTTAATGGTGAAATCGTGTTTTTGTTGTTAAAACTTGTGAAATTGGTAGAAATCGACCCTAAGCACCTTTCATAAGTTGTAGGTTGAGTTTTGGGGTTACCAAAAATTCGAACTCCAGATCTAGAAATCTGTCGCATACCGGTATAGGGTGGTTCAGTACTAGTACTTTCTCTAGGAAATGAATCAAAACTTGAAGAGCGTACCGGTACGGCTTTTTGAGTATCGGTACCCCTTGCTTAATAGGAATTCCAGTAGCATTTTCACGTACTGGTACGCTATGGTGCGTATCGGTACTGTTGTTCTATTGTTTGAGGAATGCTTTTGCTTACCGGTACGCAAATGTGAAGGTACTGGTACAGGTGAGAACCGGTACATGGTGGTTCACGTACCGATATGAAGGTGAGCGTATTGGTACTACTTAGGGATTTATTTTTTTCAAACCTAATTTGAGTATCGGTACTCGTGGAGGAGTACCAGTACCTAGAGGGACGTACTGATACCCAAGAAATTTGAGTTTACATTCAGGGGTTCCATAATTTGAGGTAAAAAGGCCTAGTGGGTCCCTAGAAGTAGGAAAGGAATTGTAAAACTGAGAACCCAGATTTCTAACCCCGTATATGAATAAAATAAGAATAAAATGGGACTTAGACTTGTGTAATCCATGTAATGATAAAAGCTATTGATGTAATGGTATTATAATGTTAATTCGTGCCGTGTGAGCACTTGGTTGATGGGATTCGGATACCCAAGAATGTGTTGCAACACCATGGTAAGATGAGGGGATGGAGGTTACCGATGTTATGTGAACCAGGCCTCATCTGTATGTGCTCGAGGGATGATTTCGAGTAGGTTGTATGTTCTGATGCTATGTAAAAATTTGGTGTGTATAACTAAATACCTATCCTCGTGGGATCGATATCCAACAGGATCTATTTGTTAACTATACTTGCATCGGCTGTGTACGCTTGCACAGTTCGTATGATGATTATTCACCGATCACGTACCAATACTCGTTGGATCTTGTACCGGTACATTACTCACAAGTTATACCATTTTAGCAATATACAATAATACAAGGCTTTATTCGATCCCTAAAGCTTATGGAAGTCATTAGGGTATGTTTAGTAACACATTTATTTATTTAATTCATTTAGCATGGTTTTCATTAAAAACACCAAAACACATTCCAACTAGCACACGAGGCACCATGTCACCAAATTAATCAATCATCGGTGTTTATACACATATTGAGTGACCCTACACGGTCCTAAAGTTCATAAGAACCATTTCATATCGTTAAACATCATCATGCATCTTATAGTTATCAAGTCCTATAATATCGGTCTTGATTGGTTGTATAATATCTCCGTGATTGTGCAAGCGTACACATGTCGAAGCAAGTATAGTTGATAGGTTGAATCCTATTTATATATCGATCCCACGAGATCGATAATTTAAGTCATCCGATTAGAAAAATCATCCAACGGCTATAAAGCAATCTTCCTCCCTCTATAAATAAATCAAGGTTCCCCCTCGAAAACCAATGAGATTCAAAATCCTGATTTGATAGAGAAGAAGAAAAGAGGAAATAAAAATGTCAGGTCATGGAAAGGGAGGCAAAAGACTGGGAAAGGGATGAGCCAAGAGGCACATGAAGGTGCTGAGAGACAACATTCAAGGCATCATGAAGCCGACGATCAGAAAATTGGCTCGAAGAGGACCAGCGTTCTCATTTATGAAGAAACGCGTGGCGTTCTGAAGATTTTCCTCAAGAACGTGATCTGCGATGCGGTTACTTATACCGAGCATGCTAGGTGGAAGATAGTTACTACAATGGATGTGGTTTATGCTTTGAAAAGACAGGGTCGAACTCTCAACGGCTTTGGAGGCTAACTTTGTCTTTGGATTTATATTTCATTTTTGTTTTTATTTGAATCAAGCAATAGAAGTTGAATTTCAGTCGAGAAAATTTGCGTGATTCCTGAGAAAATATATGAGGATATTTGCATGAAAGTGTTTCTTTCAATTGGCTGCAACATTCTCAGCTTAAACTGTTTTACGTTACTATAATTTTGAAGTGAATTCAAAACTTTAGTTACGCAATTTTTGGGTTTGATCTGCAATGTTATTCCAAGGGATATGAGATTGGGAATGAGAGTGTGTATATTTATTTTGTTAATTATTGTTTTGGCATTTGAGTTAGCTGTTGAATAGATTCTTGATTCGACCAAATCACTGGCATGCTTCTCTAGTCTGATTCGTTCTATTTCCAACGCCTAACTAAACAATTAGCTTAGAGCGAAAGTGGTTGAGGAGTATACTTTGGTCGCTTATAGTTCAGGGGGTGTCTACAGCGTTTATTCCTGCTGTTTTTGGGTATCTGCGTTTTCAGTTTGCTCAGGTAATTCTCTAGGATCCTTCTTGCTTTCAGGTTCTGTTTAGATTATACAAAACTAAATACACTCATCACATTAATTCATCATTTTGTTATGAATGGTGATGCAAGAGATAGTAAATACACGAGAGAAGAAAATAAAGAATAGAAGATAGATTAGAGAGGAATTGTTTTCAGAGTTTTGTCATGCCCTTCACTGTACAAAATAACAGAATATATATTGACACTCTCTCACACTAATAAAAAATAAAATCTGTTAAGGCACGTGGCAGCTTCTTCTCCCTGGTCCCCTTGTGTATTCCTTGGACAATTCCTGTGGTCTGGCCTGAGCTTGTCTCCTTGCTTATTGTTGCACCCAGCTGATCCGTAGTAACAGTGCCTGGTGGTGGCTCGGCAATATTCACAACATCACCTCCCCCTAAAGAAGGAACCTTGTCCTCAAGGTTCGTGGCAGCTTCCCTTGCCTCGGTGGTCTCTGGTTCCATGAGCAACGGTAATGGAGTAACCTGTTAGAGAGGCTGCCCCTTACATTGTTTCAGTTGTGAAATGTGGAAGACTAGATGTATACGTGTGGACTCGGGTAACTCCAGCTTGTACACCACTTCGCCGATTGGCTTCATTATTTTATAGGGGCCAAAATATTTAGGACTGAGTTTTTGCTGGCGTTTCAACCGTAGAGATAGTAGTCAATAAGGTTGCAATCGAACAAACACCCAATCTCTCTCTTTCAGCTCCAATTCTCTTCGGTGTTTATTGGCTTGATTCTTCATCTGAACTTGAGCTTGCAACCGATTTCTCTTTAACTCCTTTAACAGTTCATCTCTTTCTTGTATTTCTTTGTCCACTTGGGTACTGTTGGAACCCCCTTCAACATATGAGATCATTGTAGGAGGATTGCGTCCATACAATACTCGAAAAGGCATCATGCCCGCCAACACCTGATAGGCCGTATTATACCAGAATTCTGCCCACGCAAGATACCCTTCCCATTTGCTTGGCTCATTACCGGTCATGCAACGCAAATACATCTCCAAGCAGCGATTTAACGCTTCCGTCTGGCCATCAGTTTACGGATGGTAGGCGGAACTCATACGCAATTCAGTTCCTTGTAAGCGAGCCATTTCAGTCCACACATCACTTATGAAAATTGGGTCACGGTCGCTTACTATTGATCGAGGGACGCCATGCTACTTGATTATGCCTTGCACCATTACCTTGGCGATATATTTGCTGTCATAATGTCGAGGTAATGCAAAGAAGTGGCCATATTTTGTGAGCTGGTCAATCACCACTAGTATAGCTTCCTTCCCATTCGATTTAGGCAACCCCGTGATAAAATCTAATGAGATATCTTTGAACACCTGCTCAGGTATAGGAAAAGGTTGAAGAAGGCCGGCTGGAGCCAAACTTTCACTCTTTATTCTTTGACACACTTGACATTCATTGACGAATCGTTGAACATCTTTCTGCATTCCCTTCGAATAGAAATTAGTGGCCAACCTTCGAAATGTTCGCAATATTCCAGCATGTCCTCCTACGGTTGAGCAATGGAACTCACGAAGTAGAAGGGATTGCAGGGAACTCTCGTTGGTAACCAATATTCGAACTTGCTTCATTATCAAGCCCCCTTGTTCACTATATCCTTGGTCCAATAGAATGCCACTTGTAATCCGATCCCTGATTTGAATCAATTCCAGGTCAAATTTGCTAGCTGTTCGAATATCTTCTATAATTCCAAACATCAGACTCAATGCCATCACAGCTGCCCCCACTTCCCTTGACAAAGCATCAGCTACGGTGTTCAACATGCAGGGTCTATACTGGATTTCAAAATCATATCCAATAAATTTTGTTAACCACTGTTGTTGTTCTGGTGTTTGTATAGTTTGTTCTATCAATTCCCTTAGCGACTTTTGATCCGTGACAATAGTAAACTTCCTCCCCAAGAGATATTGCCTCCATTTGCCCACCGCTTGTGTTATAGCATACATCTCTGTATAGTAGGTGGAAGCACCTTGCATTTTTCCACTCAACTTTTGACTGTAGTATGCCAGAGGTCGTTTGTTCTGTATCAAAACCGCACCAATCCCCACACCAGAGGCTTCAGTCTCCACCACAAAGTCTTTATCAAAATCTGGCAGCCCCAACACCGGCGCTGAACAGAAGCAAGATTTCAGTTTCTCAAAGGCCTTCTGAGTTTCTTCCGTCCATTTGAATATCTCCTCCTTTCTCAATAAATCAGTTAAAGGTGTGGCCAAGGTAGCAAACCCCTTAATAAACCATCGATAGTATCCCGTTAATCCCAAGAATCCCCGCACTTCCTTGAGCGTAGTAGGCACAAGCCAAGCTCGGATTGCTTTTACCTTACTGTCGTCTACTGCCAACCCTTTTTGAGATACTATATGCCCAAGGTATTCAACTTTCGTCTGCCCAAAAGAACACTTCGATTTCTTAGCCACTAAACCATGTTCTTTCAATTTCAATAGTACCTCCCTTAAGTGCAACAAATGTTCTTGCCAGCTTCGACTGAACACGAAGATATCATCCAAAAATACAAGCACGAACTTCCGCAAGTAAGGTCTGAAAATCTAATTCATCGTGGCCTGAAAGGTTGAAGGCGCGTTTGTTAAGCCAAATGGCATTACGAGAAATTCGTAATGACCCTCATGTGTGCAAAAAGCCATCTTGTGCACATCTTCAACTCTAACTCGTATCTGGTGGTAACCTGCCAACAAGTCAAGCTTGAAAAAAAATTATGAATTTCCAATTCATCAAATAATTCATCAGCAGTGGGGATGGGAAACTTATCTCAGATGGTGATTGCGTTGAGTGCTCGGTAATCGATGCAAAACCTCTATGTGCCATCTTTTCTTTTCACCAACAATACTGGAGAAGAGAAATGACTCTGACTCTTGTGAATCTGCTAATTTTCCAGCATCTGATGAACCTGCCCTCGATTTCTTCCTTCTAAAAATAGGGGTAGCGATATGGCTGGACATTCACCGGTTTACTTAAAGTTTCAAGGTGAATGGCGTGATCTGTTTCACGTGCTGGTGGCAACCCTTTCGCTGCTTCAAATACCTCTCGAAATTCCTCCAGTAACTCTCGTATCTCCACTCTTTCCTCTTCAACATCTTGTTCTGAAGGTTGCTCCAATTGTAATTTGTAGAATTCAGATACAACCCTCGTTTCAGACAAACGACGCAACGCTTGAAATTGTATCGGTTGCAGACTCATCTCTGTCTTACCTTGCCAGCGATGTTTCTCGTTCTGATATTGAAATTCGAAGGTCAATCGCATGAAATCCATGGTGACTGGTCCAACAGTAGCCATCCATGCCACCCCTAACACTACTTCAGTACCTTCAAGGGGAAGAACGTAGAAGTCAGTGACCAATTCAATGCCCTGAACCCGCACCTTTACATCCCTCACACAACTTTCATTCTACAGTCTGTCGCCATTCCCAACCAACACCTTGAAATTCTGAGTTGCTGTCCATTTCAATCCCAAATATTTGGCCACTCTTGATTGTATGAAGTTGTGTGTACTTCCCCCATCGATCAAGATGCTCACCATTTTCTCTTGTATCTCTCCCCAGACCCGCAGAGTGTTTGGAGCGTGACAGCCAGCAAGTGCGTTATATGAAACCATAGTTTGCTCTTCGATTAGGTGGGGTTGAGTCGCAGGTTCCTTGGCCCGCAGTCCCCACTCCCTTTCTTCACCATCCATCTCTTCTTGGACTGTCTCATCAAGAAGTAAAAACAACGGAGGATTTTTGCATTTATGCCCTGGCACAAATTTCTCGTCACAATAGTAGCAAAGCCCCTTCTCTCGCTGAGATTGTGCTTCTGCGGTAGAAATTCTTCGAGGCTGATTGTGGTGGTAATTAGGTTTTTCTGGGGACTCTGGTGGTGGAGGTCTTCCAGGAATTCCTCGTAGCCCTGACTGAGTTGCCGTAGGTGTGGGCAAGAGAGGGGGTACCTTGGACCCTATCTCTCGACCCATCCATTTCTTGGATTCTCCTAAACGGGCTTTATGGAACCAGACTAAAGCCAACACCTCATTCATTGAAACGGGTCGTTGAGCCTAAACCTCAGTTTTGATATCCGGACGCAGACCCAATAAGAAGTACTAGGTCATGAAACCCTCGGTCAAGTTACTGGTTCGTAAGGCCATGTTTTCAAACCACTCTTGATACTCCTCTACCGTTGTTGTCTGCACCAACTTTGTCAACTGCCCCTCAGGAGACTCGATCTCCATCACCATAAACCTTCTTCAGATTAATTCATCTAGATGGTTCCATCCTGCAAGTTGTCGGCGACGTTGCATCCACCGGAACCATTTCTTAGCGACGCCCTCTATTCGGAAGGAAGCCATGGTAACGCGATGGTGATCCTCAGTACCATAAAAATCGAAGAAGTCTTGAGCTGTAGCAATCCATTCCTCAGGATCCTTCCCTGTGAACAGAGGTAGCTCCACATTTACCGGCTTTGGTGAAAAAGGAAATACATCCTCCGTTTCCTCCTTCAACTTGGTTTTTCCTCGATTGGGGGAAGACCTCCCCAGGTAACACATTTGTTTGCGACCCATTCGCTTACCCTATTCGAGCCGGTATCTCCGATAACTTGCGCATCACTTCTTGAAAATCTCTTTCCGTTTTTGCATTGGCTTGTTTCTGGTCTTCCACATGAGTCTGGATAGAAGTTAGTAGTTGTTCGTGGCGGGTGGTGATATCTTGCAAGGATTTGGTGGACTCTGAATGATTCACCATCTCTCAATGAAAGCGCCAAATGTTATGAATGGTGATGCAAGAGATAGTAAATACACGAGAGAAGGAAATAGAGAATAGAAGATAGATTAGAGAGGAATTGTTTTCAGAGTTTTGTCATGCCCTTCATTGTACAAAATAACAGAATATATATTGACACACACTCTCTCACTAATAACAAATAAAATCTGTTAAAGCACGTGGCAGCTTCTTCTCCTTGGTCCCCTTGCGTATTCCTTGGACAATTCCCGTGGTCTGGCCTGAGCTTGTCTCCTTGCTCCTTGTTGAACCCATCCGATCCGTAGTAGCAGTGCCTGGTGGTGGCTCGGCAATATTCACAGCACATTTCCTCAAACTTTGTAAACTAATCATCAAAGCATAAAATAAGACTTTGCAAAGAAAAAGCTAAAACCTAATTAAACTACCGGCGTAACTGTAAAGCAACAAAAAAAATTAACACATGTTGAACAAAAAACTCTAAACCCTTAGCACTTCTCTTTCTCTTCTCTTTGATTTATTTCTAGTTTGTTTCTTCCGATAACTAGGATTGTTTCTTGTCGGAGATTGGTTACGTTGCTTAGTGTTCGTGGTTTGGTTTTGAGCTTTTTTGTGTGCTTCCTGTTTTTGCTTGTCTTCTACCTACCATCTTTACTTCCTTTCTTTAAGCGTTTCCCTTTCTGTATCTCTACTAATGGAGACGAGAAGTCTCTGGTGGCTACAAACATGACAAGGAATGTCATAATTAATTGAATTTTATATGAAAATGAGTGTATGATCAAATAAAAACTAAAAAATTATACTTAATCACTTTAACAAAAATAGATTAAAAATAGTATTTTAAAAAATAATGCTAAACACATTATAAAAATATAGTGATTATAATTGGATATGTAATTTATAATGCTTCAAAGTATATTCCAAGCCTCCATGATACAAAGGTTGTGTTTAGTAGGTTTTTTTAAATACTATTCAAGCCAAACAAGTTTTGTTGTTTAACCACCAATATCTGACTCATTAGCCAATTAAGGTCATAAATGAACCGAAAATTAAGCGAATTATTCGTGAATTGTTCGGTGAGAAGTTCGTTTATGTTCGTTTATTTATTAAACGAACGAACATGAACAAGATTTTATGTTTGTTTAATTAAATGAACGAACACGAACAAATGGCACGTTCGTTCATTTACGCTCGTGAAAGTTTGGTAATCCGTTCATTTATGTTCATTTAAATTTATTCACATATGTCCATTTATCTTTATTATTTTTCATAACTGACGTATTATATTTCAAAAAATTAAACACATATATTAAAAATATGAAATAAAAAGAAAAAATTAAACAATATCCAATCCGTTTATTTATGTTCATTCGTTTGTGTTAGTTTATCATTTAAATGAACGAACATGAACGAACGAACACGAACAAGGTATATTCCTTAACGAACAAATGCAAACAAGAAATTATGTTTGTTTAGTTGTTCGTGTTCGTTTGTTTGTTCGGTTAAAATTAAACGAACGAACATGAACATACTCTCGTTCGTGTTCATTTGGGTCGTTTATAGGCCTATGGCCAACTAATCCGGATCAAGTTTTGTATAGGCTTAATATGAGGGCGACCCTCCCAATCCAGTTTTCTTTATTCACAACGTTAGGATTCGAACTTATGACCTTGCTTAAGAGACCTAAAGACTTATCCCATTGGACCAAATGGTTATTAGTAGTTTTTTTATAATACTAAGGAATGTTATAGAAATAACATGTTTGATGATCATGCTAATGCTTGAATGTGCATTTATGATTTAACTTGCATATTTGATTAAATCAACTACCTCGCTAAGCTTTATAAGCTTACGTTGGTTTGTTTCATGCATTTCAGGTGTAAAATCTCTGTATTAGTTGATCGTGCCAGAAAGTTGCAAGTCACCTTTGCATAATTTGTGTAATGTACCTACTTTTGGCATAACTCCTAGAATGGTGGCATATGAACTAGGCATGTTTTGCTATAATGATGTTTGGATATGTTGTTTTGTAAATATTAATTTAGCTATGGATTTGTAACAAGTAAGATAAACCTTGGATGCTTGATAAGTTTTTGTTAAGTCTATTAAGTTTGATATGTTTTGGTAAGATTATTTGCATGAATTTGAAGTTTGTTAGATGTACAAATGGTAAGTTGCATTTGATTGGTGTAAGTATGTTTTGGAATTTGACTGGTGTAAGTATGCTTTGAAATTAAACTGCTGCAAGTATGTTTTGGAATTTGACTGGTGCAAGTATGTATTTGACTGGCGTAAGTATGCCTTGGAATTTGACTAGCATAAGTATGTTTTGGAATTGGATTGAAATTAATGTTTGAATTGTGATTGAAACTACCTTAATAAGTTATAATAGGGCTTAATCTAGTAAGCAATTAAAAAAATTTCAGATCAGTCTTTAAATTTTTACGAATTTATGCTTTAACCCCTACTTTGAAATCTCTGCAATCTGGTCCTTAATGTTTAAATTGGTTTTATTTAGGATTCGATGATATTTCAATGATGTTATTTTGTTTTGAAAATAAAATTGTATGCAATCTTGTATGAAATTGAAGTTTCGATTCTCTATTTTGTATTCTAATAAAATCTTCGACTCGGTTTTCTACCAGATCGGGTAGGGGTGTTACATGTAATTAATGTAAGATTTAAAATAAAAATGAGTTTAAAATTTTGGGTTTTGTTATATGCAACCATAATAGCTATGTATAAAAACTAGCAAATTTTTGTAATTAATGTTTACTTCTCTTATAATTAATACTAAAAAAATTGAACCCATTAACTTAGTTTTGGGTCACGTCGGTACACCCCATGGCGCAGCAAAAATATTATTCGGCTATCACCTCTAGAGATCCATGTACGAGGAACGAATCGAGTTGAATAAGGCTGAAGATAGATATCCAATCACAATTCCACGATTTCGATTCCGAAGCCGCAACAATAACGCTCTGACCTCCACTTAGTTCACATATTTGAAACGAGCATATAAAACTCTCTAAACTATTTAGAGAATTTTTTAAAAAGTATTAATGATTGCTAGATCTCTCATGCCTTTATATAGCCTTTGTAATCCTAATTCAACTCATATTAAGATTTTAATATACATATATATATATATATATTAATATATACAATCCTATTTTAACTTTAATTAGGATTTCAATATATATATATATTAATATATATATAATCCTATTTTAACTATAATTATGATTTCAATATATATATATATAATTCAAATTAATTAGCTTGTGTTGCCTACGCAGGGTTAAAGAGCGAAATTTAAAATTGTACTTATAGTCCCTATTGGAAAAACCTCGCTGTAATAACCCGTTTTTTATCCGGGTTATACCCAAACCCGAGACCAAAACTCATTCAGGTCCAAATTCTAAAACCCGACCCATTAACCCTAAAATGACAAAACCCTAACCCTAAAATAAACCCAGCTGCCGCCACCGCCTCTGCTCACCCAAGCCGCCGCCGCTCATTCTCCAGCCACCATTTGAACCCTAATCCACCATCCCTAAATCTAAACCCTAACTTAATCCCTAATCATAAAACCCTAAATCTAAAAACTCTAAAAATAAAATAAAATAAAAACCTAAACAACCACCATCACCCTATCAACTACCCTAACTCGCCTACTGCCCTACCAATCCCACAAAATTCGCCCCAAAATCCGGCTAAAATCCCTCATAATATCAGTTCTGCATAATCAAATTAAAATAGGGGAGTGTTAATAAAAAAGAAATCAGTTATAAATGAACCGAAGAGTTTTAGAGGGGGATTTTGGAGAGTTTAAAAAAACTGTAAAAGGAAAAACTGTAAGAACCATGAGTGAAATACAAAAAAAATCAAAATTCTCAGAGTAAAAAAAGGCTTCGAAATAAGAGGTGGTTTTTAGTTCCTTGCATGGTAAAAAAAATTTATTCGAATCCTTTAGTTTGATTTCTTTTTCTTTGTTAATTTTCAATCCAAATAAAAAAAGCTTTGAAACTTACCGGCCGTCGGAAGTTCATCCTCTCCGTCGTGCGATCGTGAAGCCAGTGAACAGCGTAAGAATTAGAGGAGCGGCCACCACCGGTAGTGAGGAGAGCGGCGCCGCTCGGGTTGTACTGAGAGAAAGTGGGGGATGAGGGGAAATTTTTAAGGTTTTTTCATTTTATTCGAAACAAAAAATAAAGCAAACCCTTTATTTTGAAACCGATCACCAAAATGATGTCGTTTTGCCCCTCTGACCCGCGTGTTGACCCGATTACCGGGGGATCCCTGCCCCGTCGAAAGGGGTTAATTACCATACTAGTCCCCAAACTTTTACCCCGTTTCCACTTTTGTCCATGGGTTAATCGCGATTTCGGTCCCTACTATTTTTTCCTTCCTATTTTTTCATCCTTTTTATCTTTTTTTAGCACTTTTATTTTACCTTTTATTCGATTTAGCCACAGTTTTGTTTTTATTTAATTTGAATTCTTTAATTTATATTAGTAGCATTTTAGCTTTGTTATTTCATATGTTGTTCATTTCAGTCTTTTTTTTTGTTATGGTTATTGACTATGTATTATATGTGTATATATATTTTGCACATGTATTTGTTATATTATATATATTATTTATTATATATGATATATATGTATAATACTTATTGTACAGATTTTATATTGTATGTTATATTATTTATTAAATATTTAGTATATTATATGTTATTTAATATGCATATATAGTGTTATAATATGTATTTATTATGTTTATTATATATGTATTTTTGGTATATAAAATATGTTTTATATTATATTATGTATGTTATTATATGTTATATTTTTTTAAAAAAATGTTGTAGCATTATATATTATTATTTGCACATTACCATATATTATTATATTAATTAATATTATGAGCATATTTTTTATATTATCATGTATGTAAATATATATATATGTATATGTTATGGTTTTAAATATATGCACATACATTATAATAAATAGCTTTTTATGTTATTATTTTTATATGTATTTAATATGTATATTTTATATATGTGTTTATACTTATTTCATTAGTCATTTTATGCTTCATGTTTTGTTCATACATTTTAATTTATTCGCATCATATCTTTTTTTACATCATCAAAAAATATTTTTAAAGAAATTAATTTTGAATTTTAAATTAATGTTTTTGTTAAAAACTTCAAGAAATCGTATCCCGGACGTATAGGGATGTGATTTCTTCGATTTTTCTAAGAAAATGAGAAACCGTGTCCCGAGCGCATAGGGAAGCAGTTCTCTAAATATTTTCATGCATTCAAGAATCATATTTAAATTTTATTCGAATTCGCAATTTCTAATACCAAGAAATTAAATAATCAACTAAGTACCAATTTTGGGCGGTGTGGGGGTGCTAATCCTTCCCCATCTGTAACCGACTTTTGGACCCAAATTTTTTATCTATAATTTTATTTTGGTGTCCGGTTTACCTTTTTAAAATGACCGGTGGCGACTCCACATTTTAATTTCAAAACCGGGCAGGGGTTTTCTAAAATAAATTAAATAACAAAAAAGAAATTTTAAAACCGAAAAGAGAGCGCCGAACGGATTTGGGTGATTACAGCTGGTGACTCCGCTGGGGACCTTTTTAAATAAAAAGAGAGTCAAGCCACGAGTCAATTATCTTTTAGTCTTGGTCGTTGGAAATTTATGAATTCGATTTTAATTTAAAATATGTTTATGTCTTTAGTTAATAGGACATGCATTTTATTTTCTGTAAATATAACTGCCTTTACTTTTATTGCTTAGTATAAGTGAATATAGACATATGGTGTCAAAAGATTTGAGAGTTTCTCCTTACACACTGTGCACTTGCAGTGCATTCCATGAGCTTTCTACCCGAGCTCTCGAAGTGTGATACCGCCATCGTGTGGGTTACCACCGTATAGGTTTGTGAATCGCTTTCGAGATATATTTCTTATGCTTTTTTGTGGGTTACCTCCGTATAGGCATAAGAGATGCACCTTCTGAATTGAACTTGGTCCGTTTGAAGCCTATAATGGATAAGGATCAGGAGCCTTGCTATCTTTAGTAGGGGATAGCGAGGACAATTTGGGTACCATTCCCTAGAATCGAAACACATGTAATGGACCTTAAGAGCCTTGCTCTAGAAACAGAACTCGTTAAAAGTTCAAAGGAGAAACGTTTCTAACCTTTTGTCTATTCTTTAGATTTACTTCATGAATAATATGCCAGGTAAAAATCATACCGGGTAGGATCTTTCTTTCTGTGATTAATAATATGCCAGGTAGGGTCTACTTTTTTGCGAATAAAAGCATGCCGGTAGAAATCATGCCGGGTAGGAATCTGTTTATTATGACGAGTAGAAAATCATGCTCGGGTAGGTTGTACAAATTTACTCTTTAATACTTACGTACTTATTCTTGTTTTCATTACACGTGTACTGACCAATTTTTTGTTTTTATGCTTTTGTCTTTTTTTGCATTACATATGCATGACATAAAAAAGGTGTTGATTCACGAGTAATCTACGATTAAGGAGGCTTTCATACTGAAATGGTCAAGTGATCAGATAGACAAGACCACATATATATGGCAGTGCCTTGAAGAGACGCCAGAAGAGGTGAGAAGTCTTTCTTCCGTGGTTCACATGTTAGACATATCAGAACATACCTACACTAGTGCCGAGATTAGTGAGGTGAAAGAGTTGAAAAGACAGATGACCGAAATGATGAGCATGATGACTAATATGGCAAAAACAGTCTGATGTACGAGGAGAGAAGGACGAACTGAATAAAAGCCAAAGTATGATGGCCACCAAGCAAGACCTTATATCTGAACAAGACGATTCTGATAAACCCAAAGGTCGATGTACTGTCACGATCGACATCAATAAGACACCTGAAGATGCTAAGGCTTCAATTTTAAAGAAAGTGAAGGTGAACCAGAGAAGTGAAAGATAAAAAAAAGGCATTTCAAATTTCGATGGCATACACAGATCTGCTCTCGATACTGATCAAGAAGGGTCTTGTGACTCTAGTCCAATCCAAGCCAAAAGAGACTCATTTTCCTAAAGGGCATGACAACAAGGCTAGATGTAAGTATCATGTAGGAGGTACGGGTCATACTACTAAAAATTGCGGAGCTCTAAGGAACAAAGTCATAAGCCTTGTCGAAAAAGGGCTACTGATTTTTGAAGAAGGAATCTCGAAAGCTTCCCAAAGCCTAACCAATGCTAGTGCACTAGAGTATACGAAGAGGAGCCAATTTCCAACACTCATAATCCAGTACCCGGGACAGAGTTCAGATTCTAGTGTCCAATTTTTTGAGTTATCGTCGATCGACGTCCAAAATCCAAGAACCAATGATCCCTTCGATCCTATACTCATCTCGTATGGAGAGCTATATCTGCAACTGTTGGAGGCACGGTTGGTAGTCCCATATCATCTCACACCTATAAAACCTCTGTACCCTAAATGGTATAATGTTGAAGCTCATTGTGAGTATCATGCTGGAATTAAGGGGCATTCAATTGAAAACTATATCGCCTTCAAGCGTTAGAACCTTTTGGAGTGCAACATGTGCAAATTCGACAAAGAAAATCAATATGGTTTAACTATTGTCCACCCAGTAGTTATGGAGCCAAAGGTGTAATACCCACTAATTAGTTGTAATACCCCACAAATTATTTAGTGACCAAAATGAAAAGAATTAAAAGTTGGTGGTTTTAGTTCAGTGACTAAAATATAAACTTTTGAAAGTTTGGTGGCTAAAGTGAAAAGAAGAGAAAAGTTCAGGGACAAGCATGGTAATTTTCCCAATAATTATTTTTATGTCATAAATATACATATCACTTAAGAGTGTGAATCGAATATAAAAATTTTGGTTTGATCCGATGCTTCTATTATTAGGAAATTATAGTTAAAGTTTAAATAGAATTCGAATGATCATTTGATCTCCAAATATTATAAAAATTTGAAGGGAGTCTTTAGAAGACCCGAGTAACATGATATTGTGGTTCTAAATCGTTTCTGATCGATTTAGATTCGATTGAAATGCGGTATTTGAAATAGTGCATAAATGGCATTTTTAAAGATACAAGAATTCATTAATGGCAAAATGGTCATTTTACCGATCGTTTTTAAATATCTTTGACTAAATATTAAAGAGAAGCATAGGTGTCAAGACCTAATTGGTCATAACCCAAGGGTACAATGATCATTTTACTATGCATTATTTTTTTTATTAAAATAATGATTATTTAATACCATTTGGCATAGAATTAAAGAAAGAAAAAGTTGTAGAATTCTCTCAACTTCTCCAACTCTACCGTGAGTCTCCTTCAAGCTAAGGAAAGAAAATTTTCAATTCAATTTTTGGCTTGATTTAGTTGGTTTTTGAGTTGAGTCATGAAACAAAGATTTGATCTCCTTTGAATTCTCTTTCATTTGGTATAATTTTCACATGGTTACCATGCTTCTAAGTTGAGATTGGTGATTATGGTGGTTGAAGAACATGTTGAGTTTTCATGTTTTAAGGTTCAATCATGTTAGAAATGATGTTGTAGTGTTATTTCTATGCTTGAAATGATGAAATTCAAGGAAGAAAAGAATAGGGACCAATTTGGCAAGTTTAAAAGTTAGAAGACCAAGTCTAATTTTTATGTTTTTGGTGTGTATTTATGTTATTAATGATGTTAGAGGCATGAAATTGAAGTTAAAATGTTAAATTGATGTTGAATCGAATTAGTGACTATTTTGACAAATTGTCGAAGTTAAGTGACCAAATCAAAAATGAAGTTTTGTATGGGGGTAAATCTGATTTTTAGTTGTAATGATGGAGTTAAGGTAGTAATTTTGAATTGAGGACTAATTTGCAAAGTTAAGAAGCTTGAATCCTTATCTTTGCATTTTAGTGACTATTTAGTCAAAGATTGAAAAATAAGGGAGAATTATTTTGAATAATTATTTGGTGAAGAAGGTGATGAGTTGGTGGTTTAAAGCAAGCAATTGGACTAAATTGAAAAGTAGAGAAGTAAGGAGAAGTTAGTATAAAAATTTGAAGTTTATTTATGGAAGCTGTGTAGAAAACTGGTTTATGGCAGCAACTTTGAAAATTCACCATAAATTCTAAAAAAATGGTTAGATGGTGAATTTTATACCGATGTAAATATTTGTTCGTCTAGTTTTGTTTCCAACAAACGGAAACTAATTTCGAGTTCCGAGTCAAAAGATATGAATTTTTAAGTGACAAAAGGTCAGAAAACAGAACACCAATCTGTTCCAAATTTCAGCACTGTAATTGACTTTGAAAATTCGCCATAAATCGTATAAGTTGAATTTGGATTATTAATTTATATGGGTGAAAAGCTTATCGAATCTAGTTTCTTTCAGAACAAACGGAGTCAAATTCCAACTTGTAGATTATTTTATAGAAATATTTCTTTGATGGTAGTGCAAACTGCCAGAAAATGAGAATTGATACACTTTGTATCTAAGGTTAATTAGTATGCTTGAAAGGGGTTAATGGAAGTTCAAATTGGTCACTAAGGACCATAATGAGTTTTGAACAATACAAGGAAGAAAGGAAGACGATTAGAAATTTTGTATTCGAATGAATATATTGGACAATATGTCTAAGATATTGTTAGATTGAGATCTAACAAATATTTTATTTATGTGATTTATGAAGTTAAGTTCGAATCAAGGGAGGTTCGAGGTACTATGAAGGAAAGGATCAATGAGACTTAGTGAGGCATACAAATAAATGGCCCAGGTGAGTGCAATTGCATACATGTCATACTACATTGATATTTTATACATGATTGGGATGGCTTGCGATAAGCCTACCCTAAATTATTGTTGCTATGATATTTATGTCATTAGGCATATGATTGACATATCGTAATATATCAAGAATTTAAATATAAAATGCATTGACCATATGATTTCTTACATTGATGAAATTGAAATATTATTCACGGTATAAACTGCCAACTGTTGATATATATATTGATATATGTTGCCATTGATGACTTAAATGATGAAATAAAGCCCAATGTATGATATAGAGGTTCGATAGTACAGTTGGCTAGCCGTAGAGTCATAAACAACTGTATAAAGATTCTAAGCACTTTAGGTAAAGTCAAATTTTATAAATACTCATTGAGGGTATACTCATGCAAGGTTTGGGTATACAGCAACACTTAGGATGTTAAGCACTACGGTGCAATTTTATTAATACTCAATGAGGGTATACTCATGCAAGGTTTGGGTATACGGAAGCACTTAGGGTGCTAAGCACTACAGTGCAAATAATACATTATACTCAAGTAAGTATAGGGGGATGACTCGTGTACATAGAATCTCTTAATTCGATACCTTGGGCTAAATAAATTGAAAAGAATCAAAAATGAAAAGAAATTGGAAGATAAGCTTGAAAGCTTGCAGATAGAAATGGAAAAGGGTATTGGTAAGCATTGAAAGCTTACGGGTGGAAACAGCAATGGTATTGGTAAGATCTAATCTTATCACTTTGATATTCATACATGTTGTTACATATCTATTTATGTTAATGAATATGAAATGGTAAGGTGATCATATGCATTGTTATTTATGTACATTGATATTATGTTAATTGCACTTGATTAAAGATTATTGCCTCACTAAGTATATGCTTAGCGTGTGATGATGTTGACGCATAGGTTTTAAAGGAGTACAAAGGAGAGAGTAGCTGAGCATCATATGCTAAATTTGAAGGTATATCACTCTAATCACAGTTATGACATCTATCCTTTTTAATTGGATATACTAGATGACATGTATAAATTAATTATGGCTTGTAATAATTTGTGACTAAATAATGATTGGCTTAATAACTCTATGATGTGGATAATGATCATGGTGAGCCTTGATACATTTCTAATAGTATGGAGGACTAAGTCATTAGTGAATAATATGCTTATGGTGGAGAAAAAACATAATTCTGTTCAAGAATCATACAAATGCAGTGGGTTTGAAATATCAGCATAAATTCCATAAGTTGAATTTGGGAGTTAATCTTATATGTGTAAACTGGAAATTGAGTCTAGTTTCTTTTAAGACAAACAATGACTGATTTCGATTTGTATATTAAAAGGTATGAATTTTTAATCGAGGAAGGGTCAGAAAAATAGGGCAGCAGAATTCCAGAAAAATTTCACTGTGACGTGAATCTAGGAATTTCTTTGAATTTTTGTACGATGAATTTGAGTCATTAATTTATATGATTAAAAATCTGAATGAATCTAGTTTAATTAGAAATTTAAGGAATGAAATTTCAATGTCTATAAAATTTTATATAAATTTTTGAGTAAGGACAGCGCGGACAAACGTTTTAACTTGGTTAGAAAAAATTTGTTTTAAATTTTTTTAGTAGCATCTCTGACTCGTATTTGGTAACCAATATGGGAAAAGGGGTGTTACATTTATTGGTATCATAGCTACAAGTTTAGTCGATTCTAGATAGAAATTGAGTTTGAAATAAGTTGGAAATGTATACATGCCACTAGGATGTCATAATTGCTGATGAATATGTGTATATACCTTGATGTTCTATAATTAGTAATGCTACTCTGTATTAAATTTTTTTGAATATGGGTGTTCTGTTAAGATATCAAAACATCAGAGTTCTAGATATATTTTTGAGCAGGATGTTTCTATGCAAAGTGAGGGTGATGAAGTAAACCAAAATATACCTCAGGATAAAGCACTTGAATATTATGGTGGTACGGATGTTGATCCGATGACTGTAGACTTTTGGTTGAACAATATTACAATCATGCTGGATAATGTTCGGTATAATGATCAAGGGAAGATGGAAGGAGTAGTATTACTATGGATGGAACCTGCTTAAGTTTGGTAGATTACCATTTCTTTTTAGATTCCTCAAGAACAAATTACATGGGAATTCTTCTTAAAGGAATTTTGGGGTAAATATATCGGTGATGTATTCATCGAGGATATGAGGAATCAATGTTATTATTAAAGAAGGATTTTTTTCTACTAATAGACCTAAATAAGTACATACTAAAACGAGTGAATATATACAAGGATTGCGGAAAGAAACATTCTAGTAG
This sequence comes from Hibiscus mutabilis, assembly GCA_019671005.1. Taxonomy (NCBI): domain Eukaryota; kingdom Viridiplantae; phylum Streptophyta; class Magnoliopsida; order Malvales; family Malvaceae; genus Hibiscus; species Hibiscus mutabilis. The sequence continues at coordinate 4,765,583 of CM033752.1, forward strand.
AATTAATTACGAGTGACGTGATAGTAACCAATCCAATAGGCTAGAGTGCCAGATAAAAAAATTCAAAAATGTCCAATGATAATTCAGAATATGGGTTTCCCTTGCTGATCTCATGGAATTGCTATTCTGTGAGTTTGAAATAATATTGGGGATGGAATGGTTGTCTGCATAAAATGTTGTGGTAGAATGTCAATTAAAAAGATTAACTTTAAGGACACCAGACGGATCTACGATTTCAATTGTAGGTGAGAAGCCAAATTATCATAGTGATGTTATATCGGTTGCATCTACAAAGAAATTATTAATTAATAGCTGTGAAAACATACTCGACTTCTGAGATTGACACCTTGAGTCAGAAAGTGAAGATAGAAGATATACTTATGGTGCTAGAATTTCTAGATATGTCTCTTGACAAATTTCTGGGATTACCCCCAGATAGAGAGGTGGAAATTGAAATTGATGTACTACCTGGTACAACACCTATATCGATGACACCGTATCGTAGGACACCTAACGAACTCAGAGAACTCAAGTCACAGCAACAAGAATTATTGGATCGGGGTTTTATACGGCTGAGTATATCACCCCGGGAAGCAACAATATTATTTGAAAAAGAGAAGGATGGATCGATGATATTGTGTATTAACTATCGTCAACTTAATAAAGTGACGATAAAGAATAAATAGTCATTATTAAGAATTGATGATCTTTTTGATCAATTAAAGGGAGCAGTGGTGCTCTCTAAAATTGATCTTCGATAGGGCTATCATAAATTGAAGATTAAAGAGCCGAATATTCCAAAAACGGCTTTTAGGACTCGATATGGACATTTCGAGTTCGTGGTAATGTCGTTTGGATTAACTAATGCCCCAACATCATTTATGGATTTAATGAACTATATTTTTCAGGCATACTTGGACTAGTTGTGGTGGTATTCATAGATGATATCTTGATTTATTTTAAAACCAAGGAGGAGGAGGATGCTTATCTCAGAACAGTTTTATAGATTCTAAGGATAAAGGAATTTATGTGTCAAACTATCTAAATGTGAGTTTTGGCTTTCTGAAGTGACATTTCTTGGACATGTAGTATTGGCTGTGGGAATTCGGGTTGATCCTCAGAAAATTCAAGCTATCATTGAGTGGAAATCTCCTAAAAATATTGTTGAGGTTAGAAGTTTTCTCTGATTGGCGGGATATTACCGCCAATTCATGAAAGATTTCTCGATGATTGCTGCTTCTATTACGAAGCTGCTCAGAAAAAATGTATAATTTGTATGGATTAAAGAATGTCAAGAAAGCTTTAAAAAGTTAAAGAAAATCTTGACAGAAGCTCTGGTGTTAGTTCAACTAGAATCGAGGAAGAATTTGGTGGTGTTTAGCGATGTATCGCATAATGGCTTGGGCTGTGTACTTATGGAAGACGGGAAAATGGTAGCTTATGCTTCCAGATAGCTTAAAACTCATGAGAGAAATTATTCTACTTATGATTTGGAGTTAGCTGCGATTATTTTTGCTTTAAAAATTTGGCACCACCACTTATATAGTGAGAAATGTTATATATGTAGAGACAATAAAAGTCTAAAGTACCTTCTAACATAGAAGGAGTTGAGTTTGAGGCAAAGGTGATGAATAGAGCTAATTAAGGATTATGATGTGATTATAGATTATCAACCAGAAAAGACTAATGTGATTCTAGAAGCACTTAGTCGAAAAATGTTTTCAGTCCTATGGATGTCAGATGCTCAATTATCAATAATGAATGTTGGTGCTTTTCTTGCTGAATGGAACATCAAGTCTACTTTGATAGACAAAATAAAAGAATCACAGGCAAAAGATGAAAAATGTTTAGAGAAAAAGAAGAAAGTTGATAGTGGAGAATCTTCAGATTTGGAGTTGAAGTCTAGTAGATATTTATACTATAAATGACGTGCTTATATTCTCAATGATGAAGAAGTGAAAAAGGAAATTTTTTCGGAAACATTATAGTCCTTTAAATATGCTCCAAGAGGAAATAAAATGTATCAGAAAGTGAAGAATTGATTTTTAGCGGCCAGGAAAAAAAAGATTGCCATTAGGTCTACTTTAGTCAATTGCTATTCCAGAACGAAAATGAAAAAATGATTATGGATTTTGTAATCGGGTTACCATTGACACCGATTAGGAAAGACTCAATCTGGGTAGTTTTGGATCAACTGACCAAATCAGCACATTTCCTACCAGCCAGAACGGATTACTCTCTAAGCAAATATACAGAATTGTATATTTGGAAAATTGTTAGATCACATGGGATTCCTATTTTCCATTGTGTTTGACAAAGATTCCAGGTTTATTTTAAGATTTTGGAATGTTTTACATGAAGCAATTGAGGAACAAATCAATTGCATCGGATTAAAATTCTCTGGAAGAATTGTAAAGTGGAAGAAGCTATCTGGGAAACTGAAAAGAGAATGAAAGAATCATATTCTGGAGTGAACTACATGGGTGATTGAGGTAAGAAATGAATCAATTCTGTGCTAAAATTCGAGGACGAATTATTTTAGGGGGGAAGAATTGTAATACCCCACTAATTAGTTGTAATACCCCACTAAATCAAAATGAAAAGAATAAAAAGTTGGTGGTTTTAGATCAGTGACTAAAATATAAACTTTGAAAGTTTGGTGGCTAAAGTGAAAAGAAGAGAAAAGTTTAGGGACAAGCATGGTAATTTTCCCAATAATTATTTTTATGTCATAAATATACAGATCACTTAAGAATGTGAATCGAATATAAAATTTTGGTTTGATCTGATGCCTCTATTATTGGGAAATTACAGTTAAAGTTTAAATAGAATTCGGATGATCATTTGATCTCGGAATATTATAAAAATTTGAAGGGAGTCTTTAGAAGACCCGAGTAACATGATATTGTGGTTCTAAATCGTTTCTGATCGATTTAGAATCGATTGAAATGTGGTATTTGAAATAGTGCATAAAGGGCATTTTTGAAGATACTAGAATTCATTAATGGAAAATGGTCATTTTACCCATCCTTTTTAAATATCTTTGACTAAATATTAAAGAGAAGCATTGGTGTCAACACCTAATTGGTCATAACCCAAGGGTAGAATGATCATTTTACTATAAAGGATTTTTTTATTAAAATAAGGATTATTTAATGCCATTTGGCATAGAATTAAAGAAAGAAAAAGTTGTAGAATTCTCTCAACTCTCCAAGTCTACCGTGAGTCTCCTTCAAGCTAGGTAAGAAAATTTTCAATTCAATTTTTGGCTTGATTTAGTTGGTTTTTGAGTTGAGTCATGAAACAAAGATTTGATCTCCTTTGAATTCTCTTTCATTTGGTATAATTTTTACATGGTTACCATGCTTCTAAGTTGAGATTGGTGATTATGGTGGTTGAAGAACATGTTGAGTTTTCATGTTTTAAGGTTCAATCATGTTAGAAATGATGTTGTAGTGTTATTTCTATGCTTGAAATGATGAAATTCAAGGAAGAAAAGAATAAGGACCAATTCGGAAAGTTTAAAAGTTAGAGGACCAAATCTAATTTTTATGTTTTTGGTGTGTATTTATGTTATTAATGATGTTAGATACATGAAATTGAAGTTATAATGTTAAATTTATGTTGAATCGAATTAGTGACTATTTTGACAAATTGTCAAAGTTAAGTGACCAAATCGAAAATGAAGTTTTGTATGGGGGCTAAATCTGATTTTTAGTTGTAATGATGGAGTTAAGTTATTAATGTTGAATTGAGGACTGATTTGCAAAGTTAAGAAGCTTGCATCCTTATCTTTGCATTTTAGTGACTATTTAGTCAAAGAATGAAAAATAAGGGAGAATTATTTTGAATAATTATTTGGTGAACAAGGTGATGAGTTGGTGGTTTAAAGCAAGCAATTGGACTAAATTGAAAAGTAGAGAAGTAAGGAGAAGTTAGTATAAAAATTTGAAGTTTAATTATGGAAGCTGTGTAGAAAACTGGTTCATGATAGCAACTTCGAAAATTGACCATAAATTCTAAAAAAATGGTTAAATGGTGAATTTTATACCGATGTAAATATTTGTTCGTCTAGTTTTGTGTCCAACAAACGGAAACTGATTTCGAGTTCCGAGTCAAAAGATATAAATTTTTAAGTGACGAAAGGTCAGAAAACAGAACACCAGTCTTCCGAATTTCAGCACTGTAATTGACTTTGAAAATTCACCATAAATCGTATAAGTTGAATTTGGATTATTAATTTATATGGGTGAAAATCTTATCGAATCTAGTTTCTTTCAGAGCAAGCGGAGTCGAATTCCGAGTTGTAGATTATTTTATAGAAATATTTCTTTAAAGTTAGTGCAAACTGTCAGAAAATGAGAATTGATACACTTTGTATCGAGGTTAATTAGTAAGCTTGAAAGGGGTTAATGGAAGTTCAAATTGGTCACTAAGGACCATAATGAGTTTTGAACAATACAAGGAAGAAAGGAAGACGTTTGGAAATTTTGTATTCGAATGAATATATTGAACAATATGTTTAAGATATTGTTAGATTGGGATCTAACAAATATTTTATTTATGTGATTTATGAAGTTAAGTTCGAATCAAAGGAGGTTCGAGGTACTATGAAGGAAATGATCAATAGGACTTAGTGAGGCATACAAATAAATGGCCCAGATGAGTGCAATTGCGTACATGTCATACTACATTGATATTTTATACATGATTGGGATGGCTTGCGACGAGCCTACCCTAAATTATTGTTGCTATTATATTTATGTCATTAGGCATATGATTGACATATCGTAATATGTCAAGAATTTAAATATAAAATGCATTGACCATATGATTTCTTACATTGATGAAGTTGAAATATTATTCCCGGTATAAATTGCCAACTGTTGATATATATATATATATATTGATATATGTTGCCATTGATGACTTAAATGATGAAATAAAGCCCAATGTATGATATTGAGGTTCGATAGTATAGTTGGCTAGCCATAGAGTCATAAACAGTTGTATAAAGATTCTAAGCACTTCAGGTAAAGTGCAAATTTTATAAATACTCATTAAGGGTATACTCATGCAAGGTTTGGGTATACGGAAACAATTAGGGTGTTAAGCACTACGGTGCAATTTTATTAATACTCAATGAGGGTATACTCATGCAAGGTTTGGGTATACGGAAGCACTTAGGGTGCTAAGCTCTACGGTGCAAATAATACAATATACTCAAGAAAGTATAAGGGATGACTCGTGTACATAGAATCTCTTAATTCGATACCTTGGGCTAAATAAATTGAAAAGAATCAAAAATGGTAAGAAACAATAAGATAAGCTTGAAAGCTTGCAGATAGAAATGGAAAAAGGTATTGGTAAGCATTGAAAGCTTACGGGTGGAAATGGCAACGGTATTGGTAAGATCTGATCTTATCACTTTGATATTCATACATGTTGTTACATACCTATTTATGTTAATGTGTATGAAATGGCAAGGTGATCATATGCATTGTTATTTATGTACATTGATATTATGTTAATTGCACTTGATTAAAGATTATTGCCTCACTAAGTATATACTTAGCGTGTGATGATGTTCACGCATAGGTTTTAAAGGAGTACCAAGGAGAGAGTAGCTGAGCATCATATGCTAAATTTGAAGGTTTATCACTCTAATCACAGTTATGACATCTATCCTTTTTAATTGGATATACTAGATGGCATGTATAAATTAATTATGCTTGTAATAATTTGTGACTAAAGAATGATTGGCTTAATAAATCATATGATGTGGATAATGATCATGGTGAGCCTTGATACATTTCTAATAGTATGGAGGACTAAGTCATTAGTGAATAATATGCTTATGGTGGAGAAAGACATAATTCTATTAAAGAATCATACAAATGGAGTGGGTTTGAAAAATCAGCATAAAATCCATAAGTTGAATTTGAGAGTGAACCTTATATGTGTAAAATGGAAATTGAGTCTAGTTTTTTTTTAAGACAAACAGTGACTGATTTCGATTTGTATATTAAAAGTTATGAATTTTTAATCATGGAAGGGTCAGAAAAACAGGGTAGCAGAGTTCCAGAAAAATTTCACTGTGACGTGAATCTAGGAATTTCTTTGAATTTTTGTATTATGAATTTGAGTCATTAATTTATATGATTAAAAAGTTGAATGAATCTAGTTTAATTAGAAATTTACGGAATGAAATTTCAATGTCTATAAAATTTTATATAAATTTTTGAGTAAGGACAGCGCAGACAACCGATTTAACTTGGTTAGAAAAAAATTGTTTTAATTTTTTTTAGTAACATCTCGGAATCGTATTTGGTAACAAATATGGGAAAAGGGGTGTTACAAAAGGATTCCAAAATCGAAGAAGATGAAAAGAGCCATTCGAGGCGTGACACTCAACTAGTGGATCGAAGAAAGAAGTGAATTGTCTGAAAAATAAATTGAAGAGCTTGTAAGATAACTATGAAGAGCTTAGTTTGACTTTTAAAATTATTGGTTTAGGTGACATTTCCGATCAATGGAAAGAAAGGATTGAAGACCTGAAAAGAGATACCGAATTTTGGAAAAAGAGTTCTAAGGCCAATGAGGAATGAGCTAGTACCTTAACTTGTAATCTGCAAGCAATGGAAAATTAATACCTTGCCCTAAAAGAAGACCTGAGGAGTAGTCAAACAAAGATTGAGACCTTGAACACATGTATACATTTGCACGGAGACATCATTGCTGAATTAAATGATAGTTAAGCTAAAGTTCAAAGGCTAAAGAAGCAATTGGACGAGTGTAACGACATTATAATGATGTACAAAGATATGGTGGATGGTTTCAAGAGAGCCTTGAAAAAAAACAAAGAGAAGTGGTATCTTTAGCTTCAAGAGTCTTCAGAGAAGATAAAGGAAAAAGACAAATACATGAAAGATATTATTATTGAAGCAAGAAGAGTTGCCTGACAAGTGACAAACTTGGTTGATACAGCAATAGAATTGAGTCAAAATGATGAGCTCTCAGAACAAAACGAGAAGTTGGCTAGGCTCTTAGACAAGTTACAGAAGCTAGGCGCTAGAGCCCGACATTATTTGTAACTCTAATGTCTGATGTAACATGAACTTTTATGAAAGTTGTTCTAAGATGTTCACTCCAGAATCAACATCTTTTCTGCATTCATATTTACATTAAGCATTGCATCTTTATTGTATTTTGCACTTTTAGCAACATAACATGTTCATTCCATATATTGCATTTGCATTCATAGACCGATTTTGGTAATTTACCCTGGGACATCCGACTTAGGTCTAATTAAACCCATCATTTTAGGATTAGATCCTTCTAAGTAGAGTGTAAAATAAAAGTTCACCCTAGAAAGAAGTTGGAAGAAAATTGGGGCAAGTTTTTTGGACTGGCTGTAACTTCAGAACGAGAGAAGTCTATCTTTTTCATTCACTGTGTGAGTTTAGTTTCTTTCAAAAAATGATAAAAAAGAGAGAATAGAAAAACAAAATGAGGAGCTTTTGTCCAAACTATTGTTTATATGTTTTAATAAAATAAACTTTATTTTATATCCCACTTGTCAAATAATTCATATTCTTTGATTCTTTAAACATTTCATTCATTGCTATGAGTTGTTTTTTTGTTTTCCCAAACATGTACATATCATTTTTATCAGGTCCTTGAATTTCAATTGCAACAGTACCTTTTATTCAAATCCAATGATCAAATTCGAACATCCTATGTCTAAAAGAAAGCAAATGTTGCAAGGATATTGCAAATGTAAACATTTTCTATCCTACTTAGGCAGACAGAAGGAACAAAACGAGTGTTCAAAAAATGGGCAGATCCCATTGAATGAATTCCCCTCTCAGGCATTTATTGTTTAAGGTTCTTGAATCGAGGGTTGACCCTAAACTCTTACCCCATGAAGACTATTTACAGATCCGTATGTGAGATGACGAATGACATTCCTTCAATTCCTTTCACAAATAAGAAAATATCCATTGATGTCCCCCTTCGAGCCTGATCGTTTCTTTTTATAAAACCCAAACCAAGGATCACCCCCACATTGTAGGCAAAGAAGGCAAAAATTTTGTTTGCAAATAAAAGTAGCCCGATCTTGATCACACTACACATATAACACTTCAATTAGGGTCAAAAGCGAGATCAGATACATTCAACGCAAGGGTTAGAGAAACATTAGAAGAAGCCAGTGAAAGAAAAGTTGTGCTCAAAGAAGCTGATCAAATCAAGTTGAAAATTGCCAACAAAAACGTTGAAACAATTAAGGGAGAAAATACTAAGTCAAAAGTGCAATAAAAGAAAAGCAAGAGCCTTGGAGGATTGGTTACTCTCAAGCAGAGGCAAGAATCAATGTCTAGTCAGGATTGCAGAATTGTCCACAGCTACATTTTTCTAAACACGAAAGAAAATGAACTCTAGGGTGAAAACCCAGAATGGACAGTCTAGAGTGATCCAAGGAATGAAAAAAGGTTACTCTATGTGAGCATACCCAAATCAAGCAATAAAAGAATGAGGTTTTAATTGGAAGCCTATACCAACTTTGGCAGATTGATGTCGAGCCAAGACACAAATCGGCGAAAGGCTACATGTCCATGAGCTGTAAAATAAGGAAATAAACTCTAGGGTGAAAACAAAAAAATGGGCAGTCTAAAGCGATCCAAATAATGAAAAAAGAGCATTTCATCATAATACGTCCAAATTGCACGTGCAAAAGTGAGAGTTCTTAATGATCTATGGTTTCATTACCCTTAAACACTTGTTTGGGCTTGTATATCCTTTTTTCATACCCATTACAAGCCTAAAAAGACTAGTCTGATCATACATGGATGTCTGAGTTTTTTCTTCAGACTATATTCCGCCTATAAGGGTTAACCTTTCTTCAAGGAACGTCAAAATTCAAGTGCCTGATCCATACCAAATGAGGGAAGGATGGGGCATGGTGAGTTAGTGAGATCAAGAGAGCCACTTAAATGGGGTAGAAATTAGGTATGGGAAATGTTCCTTTCAGAAGCCTAATAACCTAGAAAGGACTGCACATGTGCTTGTGTTGTTGTAACCCTTGCTATCTTCTAAGCATATGCTTTATTCGGGTTGCTCATTGTCAATTTGAAGAAAAAGTACTTTTTGCACTTGATATTTGAGTGCTAAATTTTTATTTTTAAATTTTACATTTCTGAAAATTTTTATAATTTCTTTTGAACTCTGCATAAGATTTTTTTTCATAAAAAGAAAAGAAAACTCATTTTCACAAGTTTTTGCATTTAAAATTTTCTCACCCTAAATGTCCAAAATAAGGCAAACTTGGCATGTTGGGTCAAAGAACCGGAACATTAGTTGGGCATTATTGTCCACAAGCATCAAAAAATTAGAAGAGTGAGCTTAATAGAACTCAGGATTCAGGAAAAGAAGACACTCAAAAGTTGACACTCGCCCGAAGAGGTGATGTCCAAAAGAGACAATCAGACCTGACAGAGGTTGGGGCATCGTTCGACCAAATTGACCTTATCAGTCAACAGAACGGAACTTGGGGCAATAATGCTAAGAGGCATGATATGACTAGCTAGAGTCACGTAGCATTTCTTTTAAAGTCAAGCTATAGTCAACTACATTGCATGACATTCATCACTACATCAAGCATTTAGGTTAATTGCATACATACACCATAAAAATAAGGTGCATTCATCAACAAGTGCATATACTCTGCCATGTATAAAAACAAGAATAAATCAATTATGGTGAATCCTCAATCAAGAAAGGAAGTCGAACCACAAGGAGATTGATACCTCAATGTGAAATCAAAGAAAATCAAGGCAGAGACCTGAAAAGGCTCCTTGAAAAAGATCTTTTTGGAAATATCTAGAGCATGAACCCAAAAGGGATGCCTTTGGTATCTAAAACGAAGTTCTAGCATCCTTGATAGAAAGAAATGAGGAAAAAGTGGTATGGCATCCTTGACACGAAGGAGCAGATCACTGTCTGAAAAGTTCCAACATCCTTGACAGAAAGGAATGGGGCAAAAGTGGTATGGCATCCTTGACACGAAGGAACATATCACTGTCGGAGAGTTCCAAGCATCCTTGGCGAAAAAGTGGAGCAAAAAACTCAATCAAAAAAAAGAGAAAGAAAAAGAAGAAAAAATTCAAAAAAAGAGAGAGAGAGTGAGTGATAACAAAAAATGAGAAAAAAAAAACCAAGGTGAAAACCCGAAAGAATCATATTTTAAATTTTATTCGAATTCACAATTTCCAATACCAAGACATTAAATAATCGACTAGATACCAATTTTGGGCGGTGTGGGGTGCTAATCTTTCCCCATCCGTAACCGACTCCCGGACCTGAATTTTTTTATCTCTGGTTTTATTTTTGTATCCAGTCTACCTTTTTTAAAATGATCGGTGGCGACTCCACATTTTAATTTCAAAATTGGGCAAAGGTTTTTGAAAATAAATTAAATAACGAAAAAGAAATTTTAAAACTGAAAAGAGAGCGCTGAACGAATTTGGGTGATTACACTCTCGATTTGATAAGTTTTATCAACATATTTGTATTTTCAAGATTTTTAATCCCCTAATATTTTTTGTTTCGAACAACTTTTGTTCATGTACAAAATAATATCAGCCCTTAAAACTTCATATGGAATATGTTAACAATTAACACATAATATTTCAAACGCCGACGACAAAATTCCTAATGATTAACACTTAATCATCGATCTTAGGAACATCATAACATTAACTGGATAAACAAGTTAATCGTGATTAAATTGATTTGCTCGTACAAATATCATATATTCGATAAATAAATCAAAAAATAACATGTATCTCATACAATTGCATCACCCAAGTAATTAAAACCCGAATCTGTATCCTACAACTAGCTCTGATACCACTATTTACATTTGGCTAGTTTTTCATCCCAAAAGCATACTCAAACCACACTAAAATGCTTAAAACACAATACCAACATACAAGGCATACCTCAAGCATCCAAACTACACAAACTTAGCATCCTAACATGGCATCTTTGCATCAAAGAAAATCTATAGGCATGCATCCTAGTTTCCATCCAAGCAACATATCAAAAAGGTAAACCAACATCAAAACAATCTTTAAAGGCCATTTACAACCCAGGAGCAACTAAAGAAACATGCTCAAATAGGGAGTTCCACAAAACATCTCCCAAAACACAACAAGTACCCCCATTGCCCTTATTCATTATAGTCTAGTATCTACATACTTTGGAAACAAGTCTTGTCAAGATCCCCTTGCTTCTTGCTACCTTCCAAGACCTCAATTATCTGCATTGATGGACAATGAGAGTGTAAGGACACAAGGCTTAGCGAGGAAAGCTCAAAACAACCACCATCAATGCATTTAAAACCATTTACTTAACATCATCCTTTAAAACATCATCATGTCTCTTTTTAAACATGCGCTTTACATCACTAAAACCAGCATATTAAACCATATGCTTCATGTATCATTAATCAACAGCAAGTCACATTGCTAATCCTCCACTTAAGCCTTCTCATGCATTACTACCAAATGCAAAGCTTAATGAGAACATGTAACCCCTCTACCGTTAGGGTACTTGGATAGAGTATTCGGTACGCCGTATAAACCCCTCAACATCCAAGGCGACTTATTTACAGTGCACACAATCCTATGGCCGGCCAACTATATCTGATAACAATTTTAAAACTACATCACTTGCCAATATAATTAACCAAATAACATTTACCTCACTGTTTTTAACAAGCACTAAACCATGCCATTTATCCAAAGCAACAACCATGCTTTAAAATACAAGTATAAACCATATTTACAAGGATCACTTACCATGTGCATCCTTCAGCAAAACATGCTTAAAAATAGTATATCGAATACTTTAAAACAAGCTTAACAGTAGGTAACATGTAATTAAAACAAGTGCATCAATCGTTTAACACTAGCACGACCGAGAGAGAAAAACCACTTTATACTTACTTCTGAGTCTTGGTAAGCATTTCAAGCTCTACCTTAACTCTCAAAACTCAGTTCCAAAACATCAAACGCTTTAAACCACATTTTTACTCACTGATATGCGAAACCTCGATTCGCAGACGCAAAATCAGGTATCCAAATCGTCTAACGCTTCTCCAATCACTTACGGATCAACCTCCCCTATTTTTACCACAAAACAATAGAGGATTAATGCATCATAATGTATTCTAAACACAGCAACTACAATCCTTCTCGGATTTCCACAACACCTTCAAAAATAATCGAAAACATAACCAAAACACTTCGATTCACAACTCAGCCAACATCTATCAAATTAACACCACTTTCAACATCAAAACAAATCTAAAAATAGATCCAAATCAACCTACCACCTCCAGCAACCTTATAACCAAAGAAACACCACAAAACCTCAAAACTAACAACCTAAACAAATAGAGATTCTTAAGTTTCGGGATTCCATTGATAAAAATCACTTATCAACATTATTAAACATCCAAAACATAAATTAAAGAATCCTTAATTACTGGAAATTAGATCCAATCCGAGAATTAACTTATTTTCCCTAAATAACTCAATTAAACATTGGAAAATCATCAAAATCAGATTAGAAACACAAAAAAAAAAATCAAATGCTTGGGAATTTCAGTAAAGAACCATACAATAGAGGATATCTCGGGCCTTACCCTTATTGTGAAGTTTCTCCCCCAATTGATTTGTGAAAAGCTAAGAAAACGCAAGATTATTGTAAGATTTTGTATAAACAATCTTTATAAAATAATTTGAAACAATAAGATCAAGTTAGAAACCACCTCACCTCTGGAAATTTGATGAAAAACTGAGTCTTTGGCTGAGGAGAGAATAGAGAGAAAAAGTTGAGAGAAAATGACATGATTTTTGTTTTAGAAAAGATAAGTAACTTTTTAACAAAATCCTCTTTAATTACTAATTAAATCACATGTTAAAATCAGTTAAATCAAGGGAGAAATCATCAGAAACCAATTGGTAAAATAGCTCCTTAAATATTCTAAGATTTGACCCTTTTCATTTTAGTCACTAGAAAATCATAGTTTTCAAAACTTTCATTTTGGTCACTAACCAAAATGTCCATCTTCCAAAACTCATTTTTCAAAATTGATTCCACAATTATTAAATACATAATTAATAATGATTTTTGAGCCTTTTTCCATAATTTTTCCAACACCATAAATATTTGATCTCGAAACTGACTCGAATCTCTACTCTGGTCCACTTGATCGTCTAATAAACCACCAAACCGCTAAGCCCTAAGACCTGGGCGTCACACAACAACAGGTGCAACACCCTGCCCACCTCCCCCTAACAAATGGCAGTCACGTCTCAGATGGTCGCCAGACCCGTAACTCCAACGAGCATTAGCCACAACAACTGCAGGTAACTGACCCTCTTTGGCCAAACATGGACAATCTCGCATCAGATGATCACGTAATCTGCAAGCCCAACAGGTATTGTGTGGAGCTCAAACCTAGGCACCATGCCCCTGCACTCTATGTCTAACAGCACTACCACCCTGCCACTGTTTAGGGTGAAACCTTCTATCACAGTGTCTCTTCGCCTATCCACCGCCAAAACTAGAATCTGCCACTCTCTTACCAGAGCTAAAGCCTAAAGACCCAGAAGTTAAACCAAGATTCTGCTCAACATCTTTGGCTCGTATAACCAAAATGTAAAAATTCATATAATCAACAGCTAGCATGTATGTTTTAACCTCCTGAACCAGCCCGTAGCGAAAACGATCACAGTGTTGTCGCTCGTTAAGAACTAACTCGGGAGCATACCGGCTCAACCTCACAAATTGTACCTCATACTCAGAAACAAACATACTATCCTGCACTAGAGCCATAAACTCTTTCTTCTTTTCATCTTGATACCAGATGTAATATCCCAAATTTTGGCTAGTGACTAAATTGTAAATTTTGAAAGTTTGGGGGCTAAAGTATAAACTTTGAAAAAGTTAGGATTTCTTTAATTATGGGTTTTGGAAAGGAAATTGGAATGGGAATTGAAGATTCAAATTCAGCGACCAAAATGATAAACAAACAAAACTTGTGTGGTATAAGACTAAATAATAAAAGTTAAAGGACTAAAGTTGGAATTTCCTAAAAGTTAGGGGTTTTTATTTTATAAATAAATAGATCATTTAAGGTTGTGGATCGAATGTAAAGATTCTGGATTGATCCGATGTTTCTATTATTGGAAAATTACAGTCAAAGTTTAAATGGAATTCAGATACTCAAATTGATCCGAAAAATTTTGAGATTTTACTAGATGATAAATGAAGGTTATAAAAGTCTGTTACAAGTGTTGGGAATATTTTTAGTTTGATCCAAGATGAATCCTATAACTTAATTCTGAGTAAAGGGTTAAATTATCTGTATATTAGATCGAATGAAAAGTTTTAGAGACTGATCCAAAAGTTATGGAAAATTCATAAAATATTATTTTATGAATATTTATTGTATTTGGTTGGATTCCAACTAGACTTGGTTGAATTTTTACAAGAATGGCAAACTAGTAAATAAAGACTAGTTGGAGGGCAAATTGGTCATTTGACAAGGATGGAAATTTTGAAATATTTTGAAATATTAAGGGAAATTTTGGAAGGTGAATTACACTTGGATCAAATCATGGCCATTGATTTTTGATAAGATTAAGTCTTGGCCATTGGATTAAAAGGGCAAATTAGAAATTTCACTAATTAAATGAATTTTAAATTCATTTAATTTTAACATGTGAATTTAAATAAGTATAAGATGAACCAAATTGTTCATAGTTCTTGAAATATTTCGAACTAAGGGGAGAAAAAGGAAAAAATTTTCAAGCTCGATTCAAGCCCAAAACTCGATTTTGGTAATCTTTTGAACTGCAAAGTTGTTCTACTCTTCAAGCTCTATCTTTTGATGTAATTAATTTATGTAATACATGCTTGATTGATGAAAACTTTACATGATAAGGAAATTAGGGTTTATGGACTCAATTGGGGGTTTTGAGATTTTATGATTCCATGTTGAAATTCAAGTTGAAATCAAGCTTTTGTGATGTTAAAATCATGTTATTGAGTTGGGATTTAAACTCTACATGTTTTGATTATTATGAAGATAATTAGGGTTTATGGATTGAATTTTAATTTGGGGGTTTGTGATGTTAGATTAATGATTTAGTAAGCTTGAATTGTTATTTGGAAGCAAAACCCTAAATTTATTAGTAGGGATCATTTCAGAAATCTTAAAAGTTATAGGACCGAATCTGATTTTTTATAGTGTATTTATGTTATTATTGATGTTGGAGATGTGAAATTGAAGTTATAATGCAAAACCGATGTTAAATCGAGTTAGTGACCATTTTGACAAATTGTCAAAGTTAAGTGACCAATTCGGAAATGAGGTTTTAGAGAAGGACTAAATCTGATTTTAGTTGAAATAATAGAATTCAAGTAGTAATGGTGATTTGAGGACTAATTTTCAAAGTTAAGAAGCTTGAATCCTTATCTTTGCATTTTTAGTGACTATTTCGGAAAGAACGAAAAATTAGAGGGAATTATTTTTGAATAATTATTTGATGAAGAAAGTGACACATTAGTGGTTTGAATCAAGTAAGGGGACCAAATTTACAAATATAAAAGTAAGGAGAAATTAGTATAAAGTTTGAAGTTATTTATGGAAGTTGTGTAGGAAAACTGAAATTTGGCAATAAGCTTGAAAATTCACCATAAATTCTACAAAAAAAAAATGGTTAGATGGTGAATTTTATATCAAATATAAATATTTATTCGTCTAGTTTCATTTAAAACAAACGGTGATTGATTTCGATTCATATATCAAAAGATATGAATTTTTAAGTGTTGAAAGGTCAGAAAATAGAATAGCAATCTGTTCCGAAATTCAATACTGGAGTTCGACTTTGAAAAATTGCCATAAATCGTACAAATTGAATCCGGGTTATTAGTTTATATGGTTGAAAATATTATCGAATCTAGTTCCGTTTCCAACAAACAGAAACTGATTTCAAGTTTCGAGTTAAAAGATATTAATTTTTAATCGAATGAAGGTCAGAAAAAATTACAGAACAGTTTCTGTCAGGACAGCCCTGTAAACAGGAGTTTGATGAATTTTCATAATTTTTGTAGATTTTATTAAATTATGTGGCTTATACCGTTAGAACCTTTATCGAATCTAGTTTCTATGGTGTAAAGGAGATTAAGATTCAGTATGTATTCTGCCCTTAGAAGTAAATCTTTGATGGTAGTGCAAGTTGACAGAAAATGGAAATTGATACAATTTGTGTCTAATGTTGGTTAGCAAGCTTGGAGGAATTATTT
Source organism: Hibiscus mutabilis (assembly GCA_019671005.1). Taxonomy (NCBI): domain Eukaryota; kingdom Viridiplantae; phylum Streptophyta; class Magnoliopsida; order Malvales; family Malvaceae; genus Hibiscus; species Hibiscus mutabilis. Next base: position 4,781,963 of record CM033752.1, read on the forward strand.
GAAGATCAAAATGGTCATTAGGGGACCAAAAATGAGTTTGTGAACAGTATAATGAAGGAAAGAAATTTATGGAAAACTTTTATATTGAATGATTAAATAGTTTAATTAAAACATTGTTAGAAGTGAATCTAACAAATGTTTATTTATAATCATGTGATAAATGAAGTTGGATCCGAATCAAAAGAAGGTTCGAGGTACTATAAAGGAAAGGATCAATAGATCTTAGTGAGGCATATTAATAAATGGCCAAGGTGAATGCATTTCTATTTGTTTGCATTATGTTGAAATTGGCATTGCATTTCTCTATAATACGTGATAAGATACATAGCTCGACATGGCAAGATTTATGGAATACCAGGTACGAATGATTGTTTGCATAAATGATGATGCATTATGCATACATAAAATATGGATAATGACAAAATTAAAATGAAACAAGATACATCTGGGGATCCACGCCCATAGTGCAAATGCACTAACAAGGTGTTTGATACAAGGGGCAAAGAGCGCCCTTATATGAGGAGCAAAGAGCGTCCTCCAGAGTATGTACTCAAATAGCACTACGGTGCAGATAGGCTGTAGGTACCATGGGCCTTTCATCCAGACACATTAATAATAATAATACAATATGGTTATATGATAGATCATGAGCATGCAAATGACTGCATGATTATACATGAATCACATGATAGTGATGGTACATGATATTGATGATACATGATACATGGAGTATATGATAGATGCTACATGAATTTTATGAAATGATAATACATGGTATACATGATGTTGATGATACTTGGTTTACATGCTATACAAACGATTACATGATATAAGCATGACCATGATATGATACATGATATTAAGAAAGTATGATATATGATGAAAATTATGAAAATGATATATGAAATTTATGGAATATGAGATACATGATAATCATGATCATTATGTTATCTTTATTATAGAAATGTTTTAGGATGAAAGTATGTCCATGACAGAGAATATGTTATACAATATTAACATGAATTATATGATAGTTATAATACATGACACATGTACATTGTGATATACTTGCCTTGTTGTAGAGAAATATGAAATGTATTTTTATATGAAGTATTATATAACATTATTTCATGTGTAAATAAATAAGTTTAATTGCCTCACTAAGTTCGTACTTAGCGTGTATTTTATTTCACACGTAGGTTCTTCATATCAGAATTAGCAAGGAGGAGCCACTCATTTGAAAGTCAAGTTATCGGTAAATGAAAGTCGTACATCATTAAAATAGTCAAAAACTAGTGGGCATGTAATTATATTTTCAAGAAAACTGTTTTGCAAGCTTTAAAGTATATATTTTTGAAGTATGATAGTACAAGGATACATGGAGTATGAAAATGAAATAATGTTACTAGTAAGATAAAAGTATAATGGTTTAACCAGAATTTAAATCTTATCGCTCAGAATTTTTATAATCAAAAAAGGGTCTAGGCAACAAGCAACGTTTTAACCCTGAATAATATTTTCTTTAAACTAACTAAATTTTATGTTTTATAAACCAATTCAAGGTTAAAACTAGCTTCAATTGTCTAGAATTGTTTTCAGTTGAAATTTATAGAAACTGTTGTTTACCGAAGAGTAAAAAAAATCAATATATGTTTTTTTGTAGTATCTGTAATGTATATTCGTATTACGGATATACGTTATGGGTGTTACATTTGTTGGTATCATACCAAAGGTTTAGCCGATTCTTGAGGCTAAATTAAGTCGGAAATGATTTGTTAATAAGTACATACCCCTAGGATGTTATGATAAAGATGCACTACTTGTATAACTTGACATGACTTCTCACTAGTATGAATAGGTTTGAATAAGTTACTGATATTGATAGATAATATTAGATATTGTTGGATCACGATACACAATTAAGTGTGTTGGTCAGAAGGAGGATTAGAGATAAGTTTTGAGGTATATTATGTTTTACCTCCAGCTCTGATAAGGGCATTAATGATCAAGGAGCTTAAAAGTTAGAAGTTCTTGAATATTGTGGTGAGAGTGGTCAGTGGCTGCCAATTTATGCTAAATAATTTCAAGATTTAGATAAAATAAAAATTGTTCATGGTACAGAAAAGTTAGAGAGAGTTGTATCCTTGTTAGGGGAACATGCTTGAGTTTGATGGACGAACGCCATATAGATAGTATCCGTTGCTAAGGTGACATGGATATTTTTTCCAAGAGCATTTAAGCTGATTTGATGTCAACCGAAAGGTACATATGTGAGTAATTATGATGGATTGTCCATAAAGGGGCAAATTAGGAAGCCGCTTAGACTGAAAGATCTATGGGTTTTTTTTCACCTCGAGAATAAGATTATGATGGAGGTTAACCGAGGATAGTGATGCAAGGAATTTCTGAAGTTACATCAAATAAAGAGTTTAGGACACTAGCTTGGGTATACAAAATTTGTACTAATGAAGAAAGGCATAATACAGATATCATAGTAGGTATGTTTTAGCCTTATAATGAGTCTATATTTGCTCTATTTGATCTGGGGTCTATTCATTTATATATATTAATGTTAAGATAGTAGCATAAAGGAAATATCTACGAAGATATTTCTAATGATGTGATTGTCAGTAATCTACCTGAACATAGTACAATAGTGACATAAATATGTAAGAATTGTTTATAAATGATCCAAATGATAGACTTTCCAACAGATTTGATGGAACAATCATTCTATGAATTTGAAATTATCCCTGGGACAGGAGGGTTATCTGTTTGTGATGCAAAGACAAAGTGCAAGATGAAATGACTGGTACTTTCAGGACCGAATGTTTTTGAAGTGATAGTTGTAGGAAAAAAGGAAATGATTGCCTCAATTCAGAGATCTCTGCAACAAAGACACAAAGAACGATATGTAATGGATATGAGGCTTATTTAGCCCATATGGTGGATATGCAAGTAGTAAGTAAGAAGATAGAGAATATTCCCAATGTATGCGAATTTTCAGATATGTTACTTGATGAATTGTCATGACTACTACCAGATAGAGATGTACAGTCTAGAATTGATATTTATTCAAAAAACAGAATTAGTGAATGGCACCGTATAGAATGGAAAAAGTGGTCCAATAGTTGCCAATTTATGGCACAATGATGTCAAAGTCATGTTATAAAGGAATTAAACTGCATAGATACTAAGAAGTCAGAAAAAGCTGCATCATGGCTAAAGGAATATACCCGTATTTAACGGTTTAATGCCATAAAGTTAGTACCTGTTAAGGAGGTTATTTAGAAGTTCTTAAAAAAGTGTTTAAAGCCAAGTATGTGGGCGATCAGTTTAAGTAAGAAAAGAATTTCTTACTTATAGAATCGAACTAAAGGTAAATTGTACAAGAAAGATTATTTCTTTAAAGAGACATCAGTGTTACAAGATGTCTAATATAAGGTTTAAAAGATCAGGAAAATAAGAAATCTGGAATAAAAGTATGATGAAAGTGATATTTGAGTACATACTGAACAAGATTGGAAGTCTAATACCGATAAAGAGTATTGAACTATTAACCAAAGAGTATTCAAAGAAGTCAACTAAGAGGTTAATTCTACTTGAATAGTTGACAGTAGATCCTTATAAAGATAGGGCTGAAGTGTAATGGATAAGCAAAGATACCTTTTTAGAAAGGTTTTGATAAAGACAATCAGTAATAGTAAGATGATGAGTATAACAAGCATTAAAATGATGTGAATTGATAAAAAAATGTTTTCTAATGGTCTAAGTGATCAAGTATTAGAAGATATTATAAAGATACCTTTTCGAGAATCTGAAGTGAAATTGAGATAAGTTGGTTATCTGTGCACAAGGTAAAAGCGATTATAAGAAGAAACGTTTAAATTTTAAAAGAAATTAGTTCCTTAAAGAAGTCAAAGGAAGAGTGTTTAGTTGAGGATTGTTCCGACTAATTGAAATTTCCATAGAAATGTTTCTAGACAAGAACAAGAGTCTCGATCACAAGGGTTATAAAGATACCCGTGTGTAAACAATGAAATCAAGTATGAAATTTTTTTCTGATTTTTACCTAGATTGAGCTATTTGTGCAGTAGGGGCTCAAGTACAAGAACAAGAAGTACCTAAGAGATTGTAACCTTCGCAAATCATATATAATAAAGCATTGGTTGTTTAAATGTTTAAGTTTGTTGAGAGCCTTAAATGCCAGAGCAAAAAAGAAGTTATGATTGTTTATTTGAAAATGAAGGATGATTTGTATAGGTCAAAAAGGAAAAACTTAGTTTCAGAACTGTTATACCTCAAGGAATCGTGAAAGAGTTGGACCAAGAGTATATTAATGGGTCTTATCTCCAGAAGTGAGCAAAATTTTATAGTATATGTACTTATGTTTTGGGGGCATTGACTGAATTATTTATATGTCAACACTCCTGAATAAATTGAGATGCAATTAGATTTGATACATGAAGAGGAGTTAGTAGAAATATTGGTTTATGGAATTAAAGAATTAAGGAATAAGAAATTTCATTGACTGAAGTTTTGAGGAAAAATCACAAGGTTGTAGAAGCCACTTGGGAGGCTAAGAAGAAAATAAGGAAGTAATATCCGTAAATGTTTGGAACATGCACGCATTGAAAATTAGAGGACGAATTCTCTTAAGGGGAGGAATTGTAATATCCCAAATTTTGGCTAGCGACTAAATTGTAAATTTTGAAAGTTTGGGGGCTAAAGTATAAACTTTGAAAAACTTAGGATTTCTTTAATTATGGGTTTTGGAAAGGAAATTTCTAAGGTTTAAAAGTATAATGGGATGGATAGTGAGCTGAATTGGCTACTTCCAAAGTTTGATTAGAATTCGAGGAAAATTGGAATGGGAATTGAAGATTCAAGTTTAGTGACCAAAATGATAAACAAACAAAACTTGTGTGGTATAAAACTAAATAATAAAAGTTAAAGGACTAAAGTTATAATTTCCCAAAAGTTAGGGGTTTTTATTTTATAAATAAATAGATCATTTAAGGTTGTGGATCGAATGTAAAGATTCTGGATTGATCCGATGTTTTTATTATTGGAAAATTATAGCCAAAGTTTAAATGGAATTCGATACTCAAATTGATCCAAAAAATTTTGAGATTTTACTAGATGATAAAGGAAGGTTATAAAAGTCCGTTACAAGTGTTGGGAATATTTTTAGTTTGATTCAAGATGAATCCTATAATTTAATTACGAGTAAAGGGTTAAATTATTGATATATTAGATCGAATGAAAAGTTTTAGAGACTGATCCAAAAGTTATGGAAAATTCATAAAATATTATTTTATGAATATTTATTGTATTTGGTTGGATTCCAACTAGACTTGGTTGAATTTTTACAAGAATGGCAAACTAGTAAATAAAGACTAGTTGGAGGGCAAATTGGTCATTTGACAAGGATGGAAATTTTGAAATATTTTGAAATATTAAGGGAAATTTTGGAAGGTGAATTACACTTGGATCAAATCATGGCCATTGATTTTTGATAAGATTAAGTCTTGGCCATTGGATTAAAAGGGCAAATTAGAAATTTCACTAATTAAATGAATTTTAAATTCATTTAATTTTAACATGTGAATTTAAATAAGTATAAGATGAACCAAATTGTTCATAGTTCTTGAAATATTTCGAACTAAGGGGAGAAAAAGGGAGAAAATTTTTCAAGCTCGATTCAAGCCCCGAAACTCGATTTTCAGGTAATCTTTTGAACTGCAAAGTTGTTCTACTCTTCAAGCTCTATCTTTTGATGTAATTAATTTATGTAATACATGCTTGATTGATGAAAACTTTACATGATAAGGAAATTAGGGTTTATGGACTCAATTGGGGGTTTTGAGATTTTATGATTCCATGTTGAAATTCAAGTTGAAATCAAGCTTTTGTGATGTTAAAATCATGTTATTGAGTTGGGATTTAAACTCTACATGTTTTGATTATTATGAAGATAATTAGGGTTTATGGATTGAATTTTAATTTGGGGGTTTGTGATGTTAGATTAATGATTTAGTAAGCTTGAATTGTTATTTGGAAGCAAAACCCTAAATTTATTAGTAGGGATCATTTCAGAAATCTTAAAAGTTATAGGACCGAATCTGATTTTTTTATAGTGTATTTATGTTATTATTGATGTTGAGATGTGAAATTGAAGTTATAATGCAAAACCGATGTTAAATCGAAAGTTAGTGACCATTTTGACAAATTGTCAAAGTTAAGTGACCAATTCGAAATGAGGTTTTAGAGAAGGACTAAATCTGATTTTAGTTGAAATAATAGAATTCAAGTAGTAATGGTGATTTGAGGACTAATTTTCAAAGTTAAGAAGCTTGAATCCTTATCTTTGCATTTTTAGTGACTATTTTAAAAGAACGAAAAATTAGAGGGAATTATTTTTGAATAATTATTTGATGAAGAAAGTGACACATTAGTGGTTTGAATCAAGTAAGGGACCAAATTTACAAATATAAAAGTAAGGAGAAATTAGTATAAAGTTTGAAGTTATTTATGGAAGTTGTGTAGGAAAACTCAAATTTGGCAATAAAGTTGAAAATTCACCATAAATTCTACAAAAAAATGGTTAGATGGTGAATTTTATATCAAATATAAATATTTATTCGTCTAGTTTCATTTAAAACAAACGGTGATTGATTTCGATTCATATATCAAAAGATATGAATTTTTAAGTGTTGAAAGGTCAGAAAATAGAATAGCAATCTGTTCCGAAATTCAATACTGGAGTTCGACTTTGAAAAATTGCCATAAATCGTACAAATTGAATCCGGGTTATTAGTTTATATGGTTGAAAATATTATCGAATCTAGTTCCGTTTCCAACAAACAGAAACTGATTTCAAGTTTCGAGTTAAAAGATATTAATTTTTAATCGAATGAAGGTCAGAAAAAATTACGTAACAGTTTTCATCAGACAGACCACAATGAGGAGTTTGATGAATTTTCATAATTTTTGTAGATTTTATTAAATTATGTGGCTTATACCGTTAGAACCTTTATCGAATCTAGTTTCTATGGTGTAAAGGAGATTAAGATTCAGTATGTATTCTGCCCTTAGAAGTAAATCTTTGATGGTAGTGCAAGTTGACAGAAAATGGAAATTGATACAATTTGTGTCTAATGTTGGTTAGCAAGCTTGGAGGAATTATTTGAAGATCAAAATGGTCATTAGGGGACCAAAAATGAGTTTGTGAACAGTATAATGAAGGAAAGAAATTTATGGAAAACTTTTATATTGAATGATTAAATAGTTTAATTAAAACATTGTTAGAAGTGAATCTAACAAATGTTTATTTATAATCATGTGATAAATGAAGTTGGATCCGAATCAAAAGAAGGTTCGAGGTACTATAAAGGAAAGGATCAATAGATCTTAGTGAGGCATATTAATAAATGGCCAAGGTGAATGCATTTCTATTTGTTTGCATTATGTTGAAATTGGCATTGCATTTCTCTATAATACGTGATAAGATACATAGCTCGACATGGCAAGATTTATGGAATACCAGGTACGAATGATTGTTTGCATAAATGATGATGCATTATGCATACATAAAATATGGATAATGACAAAATTAAAATGAAACAAGATACATCCGGGATCCACGCCCATAGTGCAAATGCACTAACAAGGTGTTTGATACAAGGGGCAAGCGCCCTATATGAGGAGCAAAGAGCGTCCTCCGTAGTATGTACTCAAATAGCACTACGGTGCAGATATAGGCTGTAGGTACCATGGGCCTTTCATCCGACACATTAATAATAATAATACAATATGGTTATATGATAGATCATGAGCATGCAAATGACTGCATGATTATACATGAATCACATGATAGTGATGGTACATGATATTGATGATACATGATACATGGAGTATATGATAGATGCTACATGAATTTTATGAAATGATAATACATGGTATACATGATGTTGATGATACTTGGTTTACATGCTATACAAACGATTACATGATATAAGCATGACCATGATATGATACATGATATTAAGAAAGTATGATATATGATGAAAATTATGAAAATGATATATGAAATTTATGGAATATGAGATACATGATAATCATGATCATTATGTTATGCTGTTATAGAAATGTTTTAGGATGAAAGTATGTCCATGACAGAGAATATGTTATACAATATTAACATGAATTATATGATAGTTATAATACATGACACATGTACATTGTGATATACTTGCCTTGTTGTAGAGAAATATGAAATGTATTTTTATATGAAGTATTATATAACATTATTTCATGTGTAAATAAATAAGTTTAATTGCCTCACTAAGTTCGTACTTAGCGTGTATTTTATTTCACACGTAGGTTCTTCATATCAGAATTAGCAAGGAGGAGCCACTCATTTGAAAGTCAAGTTATCGGTAAATGAAAGTACGTACATCATTAAAATAGTCAAAAACTAGTGGGCATGTAATTATATTTTCAAGAAAACTGTTTTGCAAGCTTTAAAGTATATATTTTTGAAGTATGATAGTACAAGGATACATGGAGTATGAAAATGAAATAATGTTACTAGTAAGATAAAAGTATAATGGTTTAACCAGAATTTAAATCTTATCGCTCAGAATTTTTATAATCAAAAAAGGGTCTAGGCAACAAGCAACGTTTTAACCCTGAATAATATTTTCTTTAAACTAACTAAATTTTATGTTTTATAAACCAATTCAAGGTTAAAACTAGCTTCAATTGTCTAGAATTGTTTTCAGTTGAAATTTATAGAAATCATTGTTTCCATCAAGAGTAAAAAAATCAATATATGTTTTTTTGTAGTATCTGTAATGTATATTCGTATTACGGATATACGTTATGGGTGTTACATTTGTTGGTATCATACCAAAGGTTTAGCCGATTCTTGAGGCTAAATTAAGTCGGAAATGATTTGTTAATAAGTACATACCCCTAGGATGTTATGATAAAGATGCACTACTTGTATAACTTGACATGACTTCTCACTAGTATGAATAGGTTTGAATAAGTTACTGATATTGATAGATAATATTAGATATTGTTGGATCACGATACACAATTAAGTGTGTTGGTCAGAAGGAGGATTAGAGATAAGTTTTGAGGTATATTATGTTTTACCTCCAGCTCTGATAAGGGCATTAATGATCAAGGAGCTTAAAAGTTAGAAGTTCTTGAATATTGTGGTGAGAGTGGTCAGTGGCTGCCAATTTATGCTAAATAATTTCAAGATTTAGATAAAATAAAAATTGTTCATGGTACAGAAAAGTTAGAGAGAGTTGTATCCTTGTTAGGGGAACATGCTTGAGTTTGATGGACGAACGCCATATAGATAGTATCCGTTGCTAAGGTGACATGGATATTTTTTCCAAGAGCATTTAAGCTGATTTGATGTCAACCGAAAGGTACATATGTGAGTAATTATGATGGATTGTCCATAAAGGGGCAAATTAGGAAGCCGCTTAGACTGAAAGATCTATGGGTTTTTTTTCACCTCGAGAATAAGATTATGATGGAGGTTAACCGAGGATAGTGATGCAAGGAATTTCTGAAGTTACATCAAATAAAGAGTTTAGGACACTAGCTTGGGTATACAAAATTTGTACTAATGAAGAAAGGCATAATACAGATATCATAGTAGGTATGTTTTAGCCTTATAATGAGTCTATATTTGCTCTATTTGATCTGGGGTCTATTCATTTATATATATTAATGTTAAGATAGTAGCATAAAGGAAATATCTACGAAGATATTTCTAATGATGTGATTGTCAGTAATCTACCTGAACATAGTACAATAGTGACATAAATATGTAAGAATTGTTTATAAATGATCCAAATGATAGACTTTCCAATAGATTTGATGGAACAATCATTCTATGAATTTGAAATTATCCTCGGGACAGGAGGGTTATCTGTTTGTGATGCAAAGACAAAGTGCAAGATGAAATGACTGGTACTTTCAGGACCGAATGTTTTTGAAGTGATAGTTGTAGGAAAAAAGGAAATGATTGCCTCAATTCAGAGATCTCTGCAACAAAGACACAAAGAACGATATGTAATGGATATGAGGCTTATTTAGCCCATATGGTGGATATGCAAGTAGTAAGTAAAGAAGATAGAGAATATTCCCAATGTATGCGAATTTTCAGATATGTTACTTGATGAATTGTCATGACTACTACCAGATAGAGATGTACATCTAGAATTGATATTTATTCAAAAAAATGAATTAGTGAATGGCACCGTATAGAATGGAAAAAGTGGTCCAATAGTTGCCAATTTATGGCACAATGATGTCAAAGTCATGTTATAAAGGAATTAAACTGCATAGATACTAAGAAGTCGAGAAAAAGCTGCATCATGGCTAAAGGAATATACCCGTATTTAACGGTTTAATGCCATAAAGTTAGTACACATTAAGGAGGTTATTTAGAAGTTCTTAAAAAAGTGTTTAAAGCCAAGTATGTGGGGCGATCAGTTTAAGTAAGAAAAGAATTTCTTACTTATAGAATCGAACTAAAGGTAAATTGTACAAGAAAGATTATTTCTTTAAAGAGACATCAGTGTTACAAGATGTCTAATATAAGGTTTAAAAGATCAGGAAAATAAGAAATCTGGAATAAAAGTATGATGAAAGTGATATTTGAGTACATACTGAACAAGATTGGAAGTCTAATACCGATAAAGAGTATTGAACTATTAACCAAAGAGTATTCAAAGAAGTCAACTAAGAGGTTAATTCTACTTGAATAGTTGATGAGATCCTTATAAAGATAGGGTGAAGTGTAATGGATAAGCAAAGATACCTTTTTAGAAAGGTTTTGATAAAGACAATCAGTAATAGTAAGATGATGAGTATAACAAGCATTAAAATGATGTGAATTGATAAAAAAATGTTTTCTAATGGTCTAAGTGATCAAGTATTAGAAGATATTATAAAGATACCTTTTCGAGAATCTGAAGTGAAATTGAGATAAGTTGGTTATCTGTGCACAAGGTAAAAGCGATTATAAGAAGAAACGTTTAAATTTTAAAAGAAATTAGTTCCTTAAAGAAGTCAAAGGAAGAGTGTTTAGTTGAGGATTGTTCCGACTAATTGAAATTTCCATAGAAATGTTTCTAGACAAGAACAAGAGTCTCTGATCACAAGGGTTATAAAGATACCCGTAGCAGTAACAATGAAATCAAGTATGAAATTTTTTTCTGATTTTTACCTAGATTGAGCTACTGGTGCAGTAGGGGCTCAAGTACAAGAACAAGAAGTACCTAAGAGATTGTAACCTTCGGCAACTGTATATAATAAAGCATTGGTTGTTTAAATGTTTAAGCTGTTGAGAGCCTTAAATGCCAGAGCAAAAAAGAAGTTATGATTGTTTATTTGAAAATGAAGGATGATTTGTATAGGTCAAAAAGGAAAAACTTAGTTTCAGAACTGTTATACCTCAAGGAATCGTGAAAGAGTTGGACCAAGAGTATATTAATGGGTCTTATCTCCAGAAGTGAGCAAAATTTTATAGTATATGTACTTATGTTTTGGGGGCATTGACTGAATTATTTATATGTCAACACTCCTGAATAAATTGAGATGCAATTAGATTTGATACATGAAGAGGAGTTAGTAGAAATATTGGTTTATGGAATTAAAGAATTAAGGAATAAGAAATTTCATTGACTGAAGTTTTGAGGAAAAATCACAAGGTTGTAGAAGCCACTTGGGAGGCTAAGAAGAAAATAAGGAAGTAATATCCGTAAATGTTTGGAACATGCACGCATTGAAAATTAGAGGACGAATTCTCTTAAGGGGAGGAATTGTAATATCCCAAATTTTGGCTAGCGACTAAATTGTAAATTTTGAAAGTTTGGGGGCTAAAGTATAAACTTTGAAAAACTTAGGATTTCTTTAATTATGGGTTTTGGAAAGGAAATTTCTAAGGTTTAAAAGTATAATGGGATGGATAGTGAGCTGAATTGGCTACTTCCAAAGTTTGATTAGAATTCGAGGAAAATTGGAATGGGAATTGAAGATTCAAGTTTAGTGACCAAAATGATAAACAGACAAAACTTGTGTGGTATAAAACTAAATATGAAAAGTTAAAGGACTAAAGTTATAATTTCCCAAAAGTTAGGGGTTTTTATTTTATAAATAAATAGATCATTTAAGGGTGTGGATCGAATGTGAAGATTCTGGATTAATCTGATGTTTTTATTATTAGGAAATTATAGCCAAAGTTTAAATGGAATTCAGATACTCGAATTGATCCAAAAAATTTTGAGATTTTACTAGATGATAAAGGAAGGTTATAAAAGTCCGTTACAAGTATTGGGAATATTTTTAGTTTGATTCAAGATGAATCCTATAATTTAATTCTGAGTAAAGGGTTAAATTATTGATATATTAGATTGAATGAAAAGTTTTAGAGACTGATCCAAAAGTTATGGAAAATTCATAAAATATTATTTTATGAATATTTTATTGTAGTTGGTTGGATTCCAACTAGACTTGGTTGAATTTTTACAAGAATGGCAAACTAGTAAATAAAGACTAGTTGGAGGGCAAATTGGTCATTTGACAATACTGGCAATTTTGAAATATTGTGAAATATTAAGGGCAATTTTGGAAGGTGAATTACACTCGGATCAAATCATGGCCATTGATTTTTGATAAGATTAAGTATTGGCCATTGGATTAAAAGGGCAAATTATTAATTTCACTAATTAAATGAATTTTAAATTTATTTAATTTTAACATGTGGATTTAAATAAGTAAAAGATGAACCAAATTGTTCGTCTTTCTTGAAATATTTTGAACTAAGGGGAGAAAAAAGGGTTTTTGGACTCAATTCAGAGATCTCTGCAACAAAGGCTCAAAGAACGATTTGTAATGGATATCAGGCTTATTTAGCCCATGTGGTGGATATGTAAGTAGTAAGTAAGAATATAGAGAATATTCCCAATGTGTGGGAATTAAAGAATTAAGGAATAAGAAATAACTGATTTAACAGCTATCCGTATCGCTACACGTACACGCGTATTGGTATGATTCTGTTATTTCAAAATCCCTAATTTCTAGTAGCGAAAACTCATATCGATACGCCTCCGCGTACCGATACGCTTTACCAAAAATGCTTACACCGTACCAGAACAGATCCGTGTGTACCAAAATACAGGTCTCATTTTGCCTAGGTTCATACTGAAACGCTTGCCCGCGTACCGGTACGCTAAGCCTGTAATGGCTTACTCGTACCGGTATGCTTGGACCTAAAATGTCCTCTTTTGCTGGTTTAACATTCTTTCGAACATACCAAGACACCCTAGCATGCTTCTAACATACATCCAACACATTCAAGGGTCATTCCACAACAAAACATCTTAGATTCAACATCAAATCATGGCATTATGCTTCAAAGGTAAATCTAGAGGCATGCTTCCTAGAAATCAAAACAAGCAAATCATGAAATCTCAAACCATCACCACAAACAATCCAAAATGGACATTTACAAACCATGAACAGCAAAACAACATTGCTCAACCAGGGAGTTTAACAAATCATCTCCTAAAACAATAACGAAAACCCCATTGCCCTTATTACTTATAGTCTAATTCAAAAACATTAGTATCAAGTCTTTAACGATCCCTTACTTCCCGTTGTCTTCCAAAACTTTAATTCTCTGCATTGATGGACAAAGAAAGCGTAAGCACACAAGGCTTAGTGTGGAGTGCTCAAAAACAAGACACCATCAATGCATTTAAAACCATTTCTCATCAACACATTGAAATCTCATTTCAATCCATGTTTAAACAACATTTAAACCATCATGCCTTGAAAACCATGCACTTAACGCTTTCAAAACCAACATAATAAACCATATGCTACATGTATCATTAACCAACAGAAAAACCCAATGCTAATCCTCAATTTAAGCTTTCCCATACATAACAAACCATATGCAAAGCTTAAAGCGTATACATGTATAAATCCCATTATACAATATAAACTGTTACATGATACATCAACAATTATATTGGTTCACAAGTGATCATTAACCAAGTTCCATTTACAAAATAGTTCATCGAATACACGGATTCAACAAATGTCCTCTCAACACTTTAAGCCATCTCAACCGAAATAGCAATACAATCATAATCGTGGTACATTACAACCGAGTACACTTACAACCCACGGGGACACCAACCCCAACCCTCGGTTAGATGCTTAACCCACTAACGAGAGTCTACAGTAACATATAACCCCTCGACCGTTAAGGTACTTGGATGGAGTATTCAGTACACCGTATAAAACCCCTCGACATCTAAGGCGACTTATTATAGTGCACTATCAATTCTATAGTCGGCCAACTATATCTGATAATATTCTTTTAAACCACATCACTTGCCAATATAATTCATAATTACCACATACCTCACTGGTTTTATAAGCATTAAACCAAATCGTTATCAAAGCAAAAAACCATGCTTTTAAACAAGTATTTCACATACTTACAAGGATCACTTACCATGTGCATCCCTCGTCATCTCATGATTAAAAACAGTATTAAACATGCTTAAATAGTACATTCCATGTAACTCAAAACAAGTGCATGAAACTATTTCATAAAAGCACGACCGAGAGAGAAATCTTTCCGATACTTACTTCCGAGCTTAGGCAAGCATTTCAAGCTCTACCTATACCCCCAAAACATTGATTCAAACCTTCAAAATGTTTTAAACCACATTTTCACTCACCGATACGCGAAACCTCAATTCGTCGATATGAATTCTAGCGTCTGAAGCCTCCAAAGCTTCACCGATCACTTCTGTATCAACCTCCCTTGTTTTAACCACATAACAACAGAGGATTAATGCATCTCAATGCATTCAAAACACTGCAACAACATTCCTTAACAATTCTTTCTCAAATACCCAACCAAAACAACCCAAATCATCATCTAACTCTTTCCAAACACAACCCTGCCACAATCTAACAATGTGACACTTCCATTATCATCAATCATCACATAAAAACAGGATTATAACAGGCTTATATCTCCATCAAACAAATAACCACCACAACACCCCAAAAACTCATATCTAACAACCTAAACAATTAGGGATTCAAAGAGTTTCGAGATTCCAATGTTAAAAACAACTTATCAACATTATAAAACATCCAATATTTGATTAAAATCAATCTCAACAAAATAGATGCAATATGGATCTTCCACAATTTTATCAACCCTGAAAAATAGATGCAATATGGATCTTCCACAATTTTATCAATTAAACTTAATTAAATCAATTAATCATTACAAAATCATAAAATCAGATTATAAATCATAAATCAAGGATCAAATACTTGGGAATATCAATAAAGAACCATTCAATAGAGGAGAAAATGAATCTTACCTCTATTGTGTGATTTCTCCCTCAATTGATTGATTAAAGCTTGAAAATACAAGATTTTCATGAAGTTTTGTAAATCTCACCTCTAAGATTTGATGAAAACAAGAGTGTTTGACAGAAAAGAATTGGAGAGAAAAGTTAAGAGAAAAGTTTACATCAAATTTCTTTAAAACCAATAACGACCTTTTTGTTATAAAATCCCTTTAATTACTTTATAAACCACATGTTAAAAAGTCTTAATTGAGGAGAGAAACCATCAGAAAAGACTTGGTAATATAGCTCCTTAAGGATTCTAAGAATTTGATCCTTTACAATTTAGCCACCACTAGCGGTTTTTAAAAATTACATTTTAGTCACCAACCAAAATGTCACCCTTCCAAATCCAATTTTCCAAAATTGATTTCACCAATATTAATCATATATTAAAATATAATTTTTAACCATTTCCCCATATTTTTTTATCTTACTCAAAAATATTTGCTCCCAAATTCGACTCGAATCCCTAACCCTGTCCACCGGACCGCCTAACTAGCCTTAAAATTGCTAGGCCCAAAATTGGGGCGTTACATAATGATGATCTCAAGTCTGAGGATCATACATGTAGATATCATTATGAGCAATGTTGTGACTGTCACATAATAATCCAAGAAACATGCTCATAGCGGATCAGTCTAGTATGTCGTTCTCTAATACATAATTATGTATTGATTTTGGCATCTCCATGTCAATGAGAATACTTTATCATCAATCAACTACATATTAGTCTCCATGCATTATTGTTGTCCAAGCCCACAATAATACTTGACCAAGGACTCTTTAATAATAAATATATTTATTCTTAGGACTTTGTTATAAAACATTTTATTTATTGCACAATAAATTAACTAAAATAATAATGGAACACATTACATTAATAAACGAGGTAAATGAGTATGTAATTACAATCATCTCATGATTGGTCTTTGGGCATACTCCAACACTTAGTTGGTTTGTTGATATTTAATTAATATACTAAACCCAAAATATAAACTCTAGACCACTAAACTATAAACATCAAATGCTAAATTCCATAAACTATAAACTTTAATGATTATGGGTTTGGGGTTTATAGTTTAGGATATTATGGGGTGGTGTAGAGGTTTAGGTTTAGGGCTTTTGAGTTTGGGGTTTGAGTTTACGGTATTAATTAAATGTCAGCAAACCAACTAAATTAATGGGTTAAATTTTTGGGTAAAATACAACAAAGGTCACTTATTTTTGGATAAGATTACATCTGGGTCATCCAATTATTAAAATTTACATTTGGATCGCCCAATTAATATTATGGTTACATTTGGGTCACTCAATTAAGGCTAAAGGGGTATTTTTTCCCCTGAGTTCGACCCAAAAAATTAATTCAGCCCCTTGCCGAAAAACACACCCAATTAGGCCCTATAGTTCGCAAATTGCAACAAATTGACCATTTGACCGATGTTGACCATTACAGTGCTGACGTGGCAGTTCATGCTGCTGACGTGGTAGTCAACGATGATGATGTGGCAATATATGTGTGATGATGATGTGGTAGAGGGGCTGAATTGATTATTTTACCCGAATTTGAGGGTATAATTAATTTGTTTTACCGAGTTTAGGGGCATAATTGATTTTAATTGAAAGTTCAATAACTTATTTAATATTTATGTTATAAAATAAGAGTTTAGGAAATTATTAAAATTTAAAAATATTAAAATTGGATAAATAATTTGTTTAAATTTCAAGTTAATATAATAGATGTATTTAGTTTTTGAATAAAATTGGATAAATAATTTGGTTTTTAAAGTTGAACTTTTACAAATAGAATATCTAAAAATCGATTAACAAATTGGTGTAAATATCCTTTGGGTCCCCGATAATTTTAAAAATAAGCAAACTGAGAACTATCACAAAAAAATCAAAATATTCTTCAATTTTTTTTATAAAAATCCATAAACTTAATAAAAATAAATAAAATATTCAAAAAGTTATTCAAAATAAAACTAATATAAAAAATTAATATGTATTAGAAATTATAAAATGATCAAAATTAAAAATTAAAAAAAATGTTTATAAAGTATTAAAAAATATGAACACTTTCATCAAAAAAGTCTTCAACTTCGTCAATCTGAATATTATCATTAGTTAAACAAATTTTTAGTTGAATCAATTTTGTATTAGAGTATCAATAAAACTCAAATTTTCTTTCATTTTTCTACATCAAATTAATGCTCATTAATATTTGATATAGAAAAATGAAGGAGAATTTTGGTTTTATTACTACTCTAATACAAGGACGATTCCATTGAAAATATGTTCAAAAAAATTTATTACGCTTAGCCTAACCAGAAAAAGTCGAAGAATTTTTCGACGGTTTATAAATATTTTTAAATTTATCATAGTGTTTTTATTTTTTAATATTTTATGAAAATTTAAATATTATTTAAAAATTGTTTATTTTTAGTTTAAAGATTAAGTTATCGAACTTTCAATTAAAATCAATTATGCCTATGAATTCGGCAAAAAATCAATTATACCCTCAAATTCGATTAAAATAATCAATTTAGCCCCTCTGCCACGTCATCATCACACGCGTACTACCATGTCGTCATGGTTGACTGCCACATCAGCATCGTGGACCGCCACGTCAGAACTGTTAGCTGTCATATCAGCAATGTAACGGTTAACGTCGGTTAAAGGGTCAATTTGATGCAATTTGTGAATTGTAGGGCCTAATTGGGTGTGTTTTTTGAAAAATGGCTGAATTGATTATTTGGGTCGAACTCATGGCAAAAATACCCCTTTAGCCCTCAATTAATATTATGGTTACATTTGGATCACTCAACCGTTAAATATTGTCCTTTAATTGGGTATAATGATAGTTTTAATCCTTGAAGCTTTTATATTCTATCGATTTAGTAAAATTCAAAATATTTAGAAATACATGTATCAATTTAGTCATTTTTATTATAAAACCGACTTCTTAAGTTCTCTACAAGTCTATGTAATTTTTGCAATAATTTTTGTAGCATTAATTTTTTTATTATAAAACAGACTTGCAGGAAAATTAAGAAATTTGTTTTATAATAAAAAATTCAGTAACTTGCGATGTAGCAGTAACTAAAACCTGAAGGTTTTCATAAATAATTTTAAATAGATTTCAGTGGTTTTAATTTAATGTAGATACGAATTACAGATCTAACATTAAAAAATAATTATAAATATCTTTACATTTTTAAATTTGTGTATTAGATTAATTAATGATTTCAAATGAAGTAATATAGTGTTAACAAGGATATACAAGTGATTTGGAAGAAAAAATGACTAAATTGATATTTTTTAAAAATATGAGGGTGAACCAAATGTAACCTTACTCATAATTGAGTGACCCAAATATAACTTTTAATAATTGGGTGACCCCAATGTAATATTACCCATAATTGAGTGACCTCTATTGTAGTTTACCCTAAACTTTTAAACTAAGTGGTTCGACTTTTAAACCAAGTCTACATCCACTACCTTAGCTATCTACACTAGGATTTTCCACAAATTCACTAATTTGTCTTTCATTTTAGGCTCACGGAGATAACCTTACAAAACCAAAACTTATACCCCCCAAAGTCTTGTTTATTCCTCTCTCAAAGAGAATTGAAAAGAGCAAACAAATGAAAAACCTCACAAGGCAAGTTGTTTGCAAGTTTAAGCTCTCACCCAAAATCTTAAACACTTGAGCAAATGTGATAATTTGGCTCACTAATGTTTTCCATAAGAAATATGTCAATTTAAGTATAAAACTTGATTTCTCTATACATGAATGTTGGCAAGTTATTTCTTGTTGTTCCATGGCTGCTTGGAGAGGTCTTTTAAACCCTCTAATGGCTTCACGGCCTTTTCTAGCCGTTGGGGACTTAATTTCCAACATTAAGTGCACTTCTGGGCATCTCGATATCAGTACGCGGGATTCGGTATCGGTACCTGCTTTAAATAGAATGAGTCATTGCAGTATTTAAGCAAGGGGTATCGGTACACGATACTTGCATATCGGTACGGTATCTTTCTTATCGTTACGACATAGCCAGTACCGGTACGGAAATTGGCTACTAGAAATTTGGAAATCTTGGGGAAATAAAGGGTGTATCGGTACGGAGCAAATGGGTACCATTACGACTGTCTAAGTATCGGTACTAAGGAAAGGGTACCGGTACAGGCAGACTGTTTTTGACACTTAGGCTATTTTGAAAGCATTTGTTCGAGTCAAAAACAATTTTAAAAACTTTTCAAACAATTTTTTTAAGTTAATGGACTTTTGAAATATTTTTGCAAACTAGTTTAAGTCCAAAAATAATTTTCATTTAAGTTATATCAAAATCGATATCCCAACAGATTCAATTAAAAAGAAAAATAAATATTAATTATAAGAATTTATTAGTTTTATACAAAACTCTCAGGATTGTATATAGCAAACCCTAAAATTATACATATTAAAACTAAATTTAATATTTTTCTTTTCCACTTTTTATGTTTATAGTTAAATATATGTAATCATTGAACTAAATTTGAAGCCACTGTTACTAAATTTTTTTGAACCCACCGGGATAATATAAATAGACAATAACCCACCGGGCAATTTGCCTCCATCAAATTTCACAGTTTTGGATTTGGATTCAAAAGCAGGCCTGCACTTATATTCATAAGTCCCATTCAACTCGTTTTTATTATTAATAGTGTATTTTTAAAAACATAATTAAAAATAAATTTATATAAGTTAAAAAAATTTAACTCAATGATTATATTTATATAATTATAAAAATATTAAATATTAAATTGAATTTAAAAATATAAAAAAATCTTAAACCTATTTTTATTTTAAATCTTGCATTAACAACCGTTTAAAATGTATATAAAATGTTGTCAACTGTAAATTGAATATTAGATTTGGTTGACTGGTTTAGGCACACTCATTTCCTATGTTCAAGTCCTTTTATTTTCACTTTTTATTTCCTTTATTTTCCTTCCATTAACTACACATTAACATATATATATATAATGATGTAAATTAGAAAGGAATTATAGGATTTGGTTAATTGGTTAAGTCTGTCCTTCCCAATCTTCTTCTTTCAAAGATTCATCATAAAATATTGTAAGCTGTAACTGTTATATTTTATATTTTAACATATATATATATATATTACTTTTCTATATTTATTTATATTTTAACTTTATGATTTAGGCCATCCTATTTTTTTATCAAGAAAAAAATAATTTATTGAAAATTTTGTTGATGGCCGTATGAGCTGGTGCGGACTGACTGGGTGTTTGACCCGCAAACAACACGTCAGAAAAGAATGAAATAGAAGCCTGGACCACATGCATACTGTCACGCCTGAGAAGATGCGGGATCATTAATCCCACGTCGGAAAGTAAAAGGGAGGTATTGGGATATAAATACGGTGGCGTGCACATCCTATCAGACATGTCTTTTGGGAAGAGGGTAATGGCCCTGTGACAAGTGGTATCGGAGCGACCCTTTGACTGTCTGATTTCACACCGAGCGCCCATGAGTGGGGTAGGCAGGGTAGACAACTGTGACAAGGTGGCCCATCACGAGAGCGGAAGCTCGTGACGAGAGCGTCACGAGGTTGAGTGGGGGAGAATGTCACGCCTGAGAAGAGGCGGGGTCATTAATCCCACGTCGGAAAGTAAAAGGGAGGTCTTGGGATATAAATACGGTGGCGCTGCACATCCTATTAGACATGTCTTTTGGGAAGAGGGTAATGGCCCCGTGACACATACGTACATATTTCAACGTAAATTGGTGTGGACAAGAAGAAAGTCGAGGTTAGATGATAAAATATAAATATTTAAAAGTATAGAAATAAAATTATAAATAATTTATTTTTAAAAAAATAAAAGTGAGAGTGAGGGTATTTGAAAGTGGGATGAAATCGTAAGTAATCTAATTTTTATATAAGAACAAAGGTAATTTTAGTCACTGGGTGTGGAGTAACGGACAAACTAATATCTGGTTTCGGATGGTTTACGTGTATAATTTCCAAGCACATAACTTTCAAATCCCAGAAATTGGCATGGGACATGTTATTTGAGGATAATTCTAGACTACTGATTTATTTAAATACTTATTAATGAAGTTTTGTGAAATAAACGGACGGGAATTATTATTATTCATTTCCAAAAATTATAATTGCAATTACCGATTGAGTTTAATTCTATTAGTATGTTATTAATACAATACAAGAAAAAGTAAGATCGAGCATATTTAAACAATATACTTCAATTTATAGGTGGAGAGGAATTAAGGTAGTATAAGCATTGTATTAAACTAAAAGTTCAAAAAATGTCACCCAACTTTCAGGGTTAAAAGTATGTTATTAATAAAATTACAGCTGGACATTAATTCACTATCGAACGTCCAGCTGTAATTTTTTGCTTATTTATTAAAAAAAATCCTTTTAACTATCATAACCTAGTGAAATAAGCCCTTGTGTTTTCTAAACCTAAATAAGCCCCTATCCTTTATTTTTGAATATATTACAAACGATTTGGTTGTAAAAGACTAGGGCTATTTATCGAGCAAGTCGATCACGAGTTGAATAAAGCTCAACTCGTACTCGTTAAAAAAAATTTACTCGACTCGTTGCTCGTTAAGCTCGATAAAATTTTGCTCAACTCATGCTCGTTAAAAAATCTCGTTGCTCGACTCGACTCGACTTGTTGCTCGCTAAGCTTGCCAAAATTTTTACCTTGTTTTTTTAAATAAGCCTCTATCCTTTATTTTTACCTCGTTGAATAGAGATAAATTTCTTATCTCTTGAGAAGAATAATGTCTTTGTATTTTTTATAACAATTCATAGCAGTATGTATAAAAATATTTTCTAATGTTATTTTAAAAGCAAACTACTTTATTAATTTTATTTATGAAATATATCATAATTTAAAAAAATAATAAATACTTATTTATATTGCAAGTTAAAGTAAATCTAGCAACTTGACAAGACCAAAAAATTTGAAAATGAGAGGCACACAAGAGAATGGAAAAAAAATCCAAGATTTTGGGGTCAATGGCGGAGAAATTCCGGTTTTGACTAGTGCTCTACTAGAATTCGATTTGGAGACTTGCGTACGGTCTAGACCAGTTTGAATAGAATAGTTTTTTTTTCTTTTTTCAAAAAAAAAGATAGTTTATGCAAAAAAAAATCGGTGGAAGACTCACCCATTAATATCAGGCGTGTAACACAAGTCGGTCTTATTTAGTAAGGCTAAAGTGTTGAAGTATCGGGAGGACAACAAGAAAAAAGAATAGAATAGTTTATGTACAAATTCTTGTGTGTATGCAATATATATTTCAATTAATATAAATTAATAAAAATATTTATATTTAAAATAATTTAATTTTGTTTTAAAAATTAGAGAATTAATTACTTTCAATTATAGATATTAGCACAAATAAATTAAATTAGCATTATACATTTTATTTTGTACTTTGATTTATGTACTTTTACAACTGAATTAGTGTTATTGAGTTTATATTAAGTGTATGTATGTAATTTCTAACTAAATTGGTACTTTGAGTTAACTCAGAACACCAAACTCTAATTTTTTACCCATAAAAGTTACACGTTCCTAAACTATTATTTCATTCTAAATTAGTCCTTAAATTTTTGAATATTTCAATTTCATCCTCAAACTATGACTCTCATTTTAAATCGAGTCTCAAACTTTTGAACATTCCAATTTCATCCCCAAGCTATGAACCTCATTCTAAATTGGTCTCCAAACTTCTAAACTTTCCCATTTCATTTCCAAATTATCGATTATACTAATGGCGTCCCATATTAATAAAATCGTTAAAATTTGTTAATTGTCATCTAAAACTAACGAGTGTTATTTAATAATATGACGTGATACAACATCAATTATCTTTTATGTCACATCATATTATTACATAATACATAAGTGTTTACATGATAGTTAACAAATTTTAACGGTTTTATTAACAGAGGAAGTGAATAGTACGGGTGTGCAAAAATATCCGATCCGGTTGATCCGATCTGAATTTTCAGATATTCGATATGATAACTCCATGAAAAAGGTATATTTCATGACCTTTTACTTGAATTCTTACTTGTTCTTGAGCTCATTTAGTTGCATTTAGTCACATTTCATATGCATTAATGGACCTATGACCTTTAAAGTTTTATCAAATGATACTATGATGAAGGGGAAGGTAGGGTTTTGGTGGTTGTTTTGCAGGTTTTTAGGTGATCATGCAAGGCGGTGAATTGTTGTAGCATTTCAAGGACGAGCAAGTTTTCGCTGCAGCATTTCCTGGAGGACGATGAAAAAAGAAGACAGCTAGAGATGTACAAGGGACCCTCCCCACCTTTATTAAAAGCACGTGAAAAAAGAATATTCTTTATGTCATCATTTAAAGAAACCCAAATAGCCTTCATACTTTACAAAGGGAATATTCCCTAGGCCATTAATTAAAAACAAGGGCAACAAACCCTAGGAGCGTTTTCAAGGGAGCCGAAATCAAGGAAAAGCTACCTCTCTTTTCTTCTCCAGTGGGCGATCGCCATTGTTGGGGAGAAAAAGGTTCTCTAGCAACACAAGCCATTCGAGAGAAGCTTGGGGAGCTCGTGAAGCTAAAGCATTGCTCGTCTTCACGTTTAGGGTTTTAGGAAACTTTGATATTCCTTTCGTGTAGCTCTTTAATTACTATTGAATGATCTTAAACTTTTTTTGGATGGTTGATTGTTTCTCATACATTAACTAAATACTTTTTTAGTTGGGTTTATTGTTGAAATTTTATGTTTAGCCTTTATTGGATGCCATAGCATTTCTGTTATTACTTGCTATGTTTATTATTTTTCATGCTTAGATTTGTAAGAGCTAGTGAGAGCGGCCTTAATCTATTTTTGTGATGTAATATTCGAGAGAGTTAAGTTATACCAAATTAACAATAGTATTTCTCCTGCTTATCTATTCTGTTCATTGTGCTTAATGCTTTGTCTTGTAAGAGCTAGCGAGAGCAGCCTTAGTATTTGATTTATGGCTTAATATCGAGAGAGTTAAGCTAGACCAGGTGAAAAATAGAGCTTGAGTTGAGAAGCTTAGGGTCTAAACGTCTTTTGACATAAGATCGGGGTTTAAGCTAAAAAAGGTAAAGCTAAATAGATAATAGTTTCGCTAGGGTTCACGCAGACATGTATCGCCACAACATTCTGTTATCAGCTTCTTGCTAGACATAGTTTAGAGGTTCTTTCGAAATCCTTATCGAATAGATAAGTGGTGCTTCATTCTTGTGATATTTTAGTAAATGTCGAGCATAGCATTTGCAATAAACCCAACTATCCATTCATCTCGAGTATCTTTTGTAAGCTTGCTTTATTTGGTTGGTCCTTTGATTCTCTGCTCCATTTATATCTTTCGCTATAACATTTCTTTTACTGTTTGTGTTAACATTTCAGCACACCATTATTTCTTATTTCTTTTTCGTACAAGTGCAATAGCTTTGAGTTTATCACTCTAGTCCCTGTGGAGACGATACTCGGTACTCACTACTGTATTACTTGTGAGACGAGAATACTTGCTCTCTTTTGCGCATACTATATTTTACGCATCACGATTCAATTTTTATTTTTAGATCGAATATTCAATCCAATTTTCTATTTTTTTGAATTGGATACAGACCACTTAAATTTAAATTTTGGATTATTTGAAAATCCAAAAAAATGGGCCTTTAGGCTTTACCACTTTAGCCCTTTAGTTAGTTTGCAGGCCTCTCACGTTCTCACTCTCCCAATTCCCCAATTTCCAAATTCCATGGTCTCAAGAGTCATGCCCCCTCTCTCTCCCAATTTCCAAATCACATGAACACTAAGGAAAGTCTATAGATAAATGATACTTGATGGAAGTTTATTGTCAAGTGTCAATTGCCAAGAGACAATAGTGACCTAAAACATTGCAGTAAGTAAATGATAATTATTCATCGTATGCCATGTATTACCATAATTAAATGGCAATTCATTTTCATATTAAATGCCCCAATTATCTTGTTGTGTTTGTTACTTCCTACATTGTAATGACCCGAATTTTAGAATTTGAGAGTTAGGTTAAACTGAGGTGTGGGCCTCATGTTTAGGCCTTGATGTGTGTGCCTTGGGTGCCTCTTTGGGCTTGTCTTAGGACCTTGGACTTGTGTTATTGGTTTGTTAATGGGTTATGATGGAAATAAAATGGGCAAATGTGTAATTGCATGTTTGAAGACAAAGAGGAGGGGAGAGTTCATTTATTTTTTGTAGAAAAGTTGGAAGGTGAAGTTACCCTTGTCTCCTTATTTTCTCCCTCTTTCTTTCTTCATCTTTCTTCCCAAGTTTGAAGTTCAAGGTGTAATATTTGAGTGTTTGAGTGAGAATCACGTTTTGGTGATTAGAGGAAGTTTGTATAGTAGCAAAAGATCTACAAACCAAGGTAAAATAGTAGAGGTTGAAGTTTTGGTGGGGGTAGTGTGGAAGAACAGGAATGGAGTGTTTGGGGATCCATTCATGGCTCAGTGGATGTTTTTATCTCTTAAATTTCTCCTAGTGGTGTTGTAATTCATTGTGTAGCTCTTTCTTGTAGTGAAAGAGGTGGGAGAGCCATCAAAATCTCTAGGAAAGGAGAAAGCTTGAGTTGGAAGCTTAGAGATTTCTTCTTCAAAATTTAGTAAAGGTTAGTACACTACTAACTCCATTTGTTTCTTGAAAATCATAAAATTAGGCTTTGTTGCATATTTGTGGTGTTTATGGTTTGGATGAACCTTGGTTGATCTCTAATGGAAACTTATGGAATTGACGTTGTTGAAGCCTAAAATTGGTAGTGATATTCCTAATTAACTCCCCCATAATATGTATGAATAATTTGGGGCTCAATGGTTAAGGTTAAGGGTGGAAACATGGGTTTCTTGAGCTCTAAAATTTAAAACCTGGGCTTGTGTATCAATACAGTTTAGTCTCGTATTGATACTCTTTTATGGAAGATGAGTCTTTCAGGCAAAATTATAAAAGGGTATCGGTACAGTTAGGCGCATACCAATGCTACTGTTTTATTATGAATTCTAATAGCCAACATGTGTATCGGTACGTCAAAAGGTGTATCAGTACGGATTGAGGGTTCGGTACATAATGTATGCGTACTAGTGTAAGGTTTCGGTACGCTAAGAAGCATATCGATATGAGAGTTTGTCTAAATTCTTTCGAACCTAAATTCGGTATCGATACTCAGGGAAGGGTATCGATACCTAAAGATGGGTATGGATACCCATGTAGGCATATTGGTACACGCAGAATAATCTGCCCAATAAATTATATTTTGAGTTCAGAGGTTCTATAATTTGAGGTAAAGGGACTAAGGGGTCTCCTAAGGTATAAAATAAATACTAAAACTAAGAAACTGGTGTTTAAACCTCGTAAGTGGAATAAATGGTTACTAACTTGGTAATTATTGGGTGAATTGCTTAAGGTAGTAACCCATAAGGATCCTTGGTGGATCAATTGATATTGTGTGGTAACTAGGGTCCTTGCTGTATGCAGATGGGATACTTAGGTAGTTGAGTCATCTTTGTGTGGTGGGATCCGGATACCCAATAATATATGTTGCAACATCTTGAATACTCTTGAATGGAGGATCCCGATGTTGTATGAACACGAGCCTCATTCGAAGGTGCTTGATGGTAGATTTTGAGCACGGATAGAGGATCTCAATGCTACATGGACGCGGGCCTCATCCCTAAGAGTGTAGGATCTCGATACTATATGGACGCGAGCCTTACTCAAAGTGTAGGATCCTGATGTTGTGTAGATGCGGGCCTCACTCAATATTGTTCGTATTATCTATGTGATGTTGTGTGGGTTAATGATGTATATGTATGTGCTGTGTGTGAGATCATACATCCATGCTGCTATGTGTTAGGCAGTTATAGTAGAGCCATCGTTATCTTGCCATGATATTATATCATGTTGCATTGCTTTATTTATGATTTGTATGAAGCATGGTTTAGTGGTTGTGTATGCACTGAGCTTGGTTAGCTCAACATTCAGAATGGTTATTTTCGTTTGCAGGTAAGTAGGTTGATGTGTGGCTTGGAGGAGCACCATCAAGGCTTGAGTACAATTATTAGATGTAATGGGCTATGAATTTTTATAGGACCCTATGTATAATTATAACTCTTATTTTGTACTAAATATCTAAGTCGAATGTTTTTAATATTTATATTTTGAAATACTTTGGTTTCTATCTATTTCTTAAATGAATGAACTTATGATTTATTGGACTTGTTATTATTTGGGCTTTGAAAACGAAAAATTTTATGGTAATGGTTTTGGGCTTGGGGCCCAAATGTGACATTCGGGTTGAGGGTGTTACATTTAGTGGTATCAGAGCTTAGGTTTAGTCGGTTCTAGGAAGTCATTGGGGGGGTCTAGAGTGGTATGTAGATGCCTAGCGAATACATGCCCATAACTCAAAGTTTTACTTGTTTTAAGCTAAAATTTGATGTATGACCTTGGTTGTTTGTTGTGTAGAGTTGAGCTATGCCAAGGAGGGAAAGGGATCGTGAGGAAAGCTTTGGTTTCCCAAAAAGAAGCTATGATGAGAATTATGTGCCCGACGTAAAGGAGGTTTCAGAGAATAGAGTTGGTTGTAGAGCCAATTATTTCCCACACTTGAACTGGGCGTTACACCAGATTGTGAGGGTTATTTCGAGGCCGTCTGCTACCCCTCAGGAGGCACATATCAAAAGGGTGCAAAGGCAAGGTGCTACATACTTTTATGGAATTAGTCAAGACAACCTAGTACAAGTGGATTAGTGGCTCAATGATATGCATTGGATATGAGACAGATGAGATTGAGATCAGAAAACAAGTTGTTGTGTATCTTGTCCTTGCTGAAAGGAAATGCAAGAGAATGGTATGAGATTGTAGATCTTGGGTGGTACCCGAATCAACCAACTTAGGTTAACTTCCTCGAAGAGTTTAAGAAGAAATATATGGGCAAGGCTCACATTGACACCTTGAGGAATTGGTTCAACCATCTTCTACAAGGGATCCAATTAGTTTTTTGTATATGAGTAAGAATTCCTATAGTTAAGTAGGTATACTCCCGAGTTGGTCGCCACTAAGAATATGAGATGCAAGAGGTTCTTGAAGGGCTTGAGAAAAGAGATTCAGACTTATCTGACTGATGCACCACCAAAAGTGTTCTAAGAATTGACTTCGAGTGTCAAGTCTCTTGAATAGGTGCAATGATTAACCTATAGCTCGTCTGTCGGGCAAAAAAATTTTGGTAGGGGGACTCAGAATCTCTACAACAACAACTCACAGTCCTACTCAAGAAGGAGTAAAAACTGGTGAAATCATAATAGAAAAACCTCGAATCATAGTTCGAGATCAGATTAGAGATCAGAGTCTACTGGTCGTAAAAGGCCATCTTCATCTTCATCTATGATGAGCCTAGAGGGCTCACAAAAGAGTGCGGGCATACCTGTTTGCAATCAGCATGGATGCAATCATAGAGACGAGTGTTGGAGAGCGGTCAAAGATTGTTATCAATATGGATTACTAGGTCATTTTATGAAAGATTGTCCAGTAGCTACAGTGGTTATTCCAGATCAAGTTCAGAAGACTATATATACGACTTAGAGGGGTCGAAGCTTTGCACATAGAGGAGCGAGCCATATATCGAAAGTCACATTTCATTCCATTGCGAGAGAACCAGCTAGACAGTATGTGTCAAGACTTATAAGGAACGTATAGCTACAAATGTCATTTCAGGTACGTTCACCCTATTTTCAGCTTCTATAGTTGCTCTTGTAGATTCGGGGTCCACCTACTCCTACATTCTTAGTATGATATCTCTGCAATGAGGTATTTTTGCTGAGGATCTTGAGGTAAAGGTCTGTGTAACTAGTCATTTGGGGTACGATGTAGTGGTAGATAAAGTGTATCGAAGATGTTCGATTGAGGTTCAGGGATCAAGCTTTCCAACGGATTTGATGGTTTTATCGTTTTAAGAGTTTGATGTAATTCTGGGGATAGATTGGCTCTTCAAGCATGATGTTAGTCTGGGTTGTAGAACGAAGAGCTTGAAACTTTGTATTGCATATGGTTCTAAGCTGGTACTGAGAGGTGAAAGAAATCTATTTCTTTCCAATATGGTATCGGCTTTGTCAGCTCAGAAGTTAATCCAAAAAGTTTGTGAAGTCTTTTTGGCTCATTTTATTTATATGAGAGTTGAGGGTCCGATGCTTGAGAGTCTCCAGGCTATTAACGAGTTTACCAGTGTGTTCTGGAAGAGTTACCTGGATTACCTCCTGACCGTGAGTTAAAGTTTTCCGGGTATAGCATCGGTATCTATTGCTCCGTATCGCATGACATCAATAGAGATGAAAGAGCTAAAAAGAAAATATAAGAGTTACGAGAGAGATTTTATCTAATCGAGCATCTCACCTTAGGGAGCATCGATCTTGTTTGTTAAAAAGAAAGATAGGTCAATGAGGATGTGCATTGACTATCGACAACTCAACAAAGTAACGATAAAGAACAATTTTCCCCTTTTAAGGATTGATGATTTGTATGACCAGGTGAGGGGTATTCGTGTGTTTTTTAATATCAAATTGAGGTCGGGATACTACCAATTGAAGGTAGTGGATGAAAATGTCCAAAAAACTATTTTTATGACGCGATATGAGCATTATGAGTTCTTGGTGATGCCATTTGGGCTTACCAACTCACATGTGGCTTTTATAGACCTAATGAATCAGATCTTTTAATCGTACCTGGATCAGTTTGTGGTGGTTTTTATTGATGACATTTGGTATACTCGCTCTCAGAAGAGGAGCTCGATTACCATTTGTGTGTGGTTTTTTAGACCCTGAGAGATAGACGTCTACTTGCCAAGTTCAATAAGTGTAAATTTTGGCTTTTGGAGGTAGTGTTTCTTGGCCACATAAATGTTGCGGATGGGATCCAAGTAGATCTTTAGAAAATCTAGGTTGTGGCGTAGTAGAAGCCACCAAGAAAAGTATCAAAAGTCCGTAGTTTTCTCAGGCTTGTTGGGTATTATAGGCAGTTTGTTAAAGATTTACTTGTATCCCATCCGCACCAACGAGACCTCTCATTTTCCCTTTTTAGGTGCCTAAACTTTTTCCCCTTTTAGGTGCCCAAACTATCATTTTTTATCAAAACAGGTGCCCAAACAATCATTTTTTGGTCAAAGTAGGTGCCTCATTTTGACCTGAAAAGGGGACAAAAAATGATAGTTTGGGCGCCTAAAAGAGACAAAAAGAAGTTTAGGCACCTAAAAGGGAAAAAGGGGGATAGTTTAGGCACTTAAAAAGAACAAAAAAAGTTTAGACACCTAAAAGGGAAAAATATGATAGTTTAGGCACTTATTTTGACATTAAGCCTAAAATAAATTGCAAGAGAATGTTCCTTTATTAGAAGGTCGACTAGTTTGCCTCCAAAGTGTTGGTGGCAATCTTTCTTCATTTTTCGAAATGAAGGAACATCCTTTTATCAAAATTGAACAAACTAAAACTCAAAAGTTGTACCCGAATATTCATTTTCAAATAAAGTTCGTTCATTTCAATAAAAAGTCGACAAACTGGTCGTAATTTAAATTTTATTCAAAATCGTAAATTTAAATATTACGACAATTCGTAATCGACTAGGTGGTAATTTTTGGAGTTGTGGGTGCTAATTCTTCCCTACAAGTAACCGACTCCTAAACACAAATTTAATTTTCTTTAGGTGTTTGATCCAAAAATCAGTGGCAATTTTATTTTTCATTTCAAAATCTAAATTTTCACGCATTTTTAAAAAAATGAAAATCGTTTAACTTAAGAATTGTTTCAAGGAAGTATAGGTGTGTAAGGTGTTTGTGCAAAAAAATGGTGAACGTTAGCGCGTCTATAGTGCGCCTGTAGAGCATTTTCAGATTCCTTCAGTTTTCATCATTTTTTTGGTTTTTATTGATTTCTTCCAATTCTTTGTGTGCGGTGCTTGTTTCATGGTGGATCGATCTTGATCTGAGGGAAATATGGACGCTCGCAGGCTGAGAGTTTTGGATGATGCAAATTTTCTGCCGCTGCGAATTGCCAATCAGAGTGCCCCGATTGAAGTTTTCGAACAAGTAGGCTTTGGTACAAGGAAGGAATAGAATCTGCTGGATCAAAATTTGTCTTTCTTTTCTCCTGTTGTTTGTGAGGATCGCTGGAAGTTAGTGAAGCCTCCTCCCGATGTTCTTGAGGATGGTGCTCGACAATGGGAGAATACGCTTCTGGGGAATTTTCTGGGTAAGTCTCCTCCTTGCAATTTTTCAAAAAATAGTGGATAAGTTGGGAGGGTTCTATAACGATACGATTCTTGACACCTAGTGTGTATGTTTTGAATTTCCCTTCGAAGAAGGTTAGTGACTGATCCTTGAATCTGGACCGTGGCATATCCAGCAAAGGGCATTGATCTTGAGAAAGTGGATTCCGGGGATGCTTCATGAAGTGTTGGATCTTAAATCTGCTCTAATGTGGCTTAAACTATGGCATTTGCCATTGGAATTGTACTCGCATAAGGGTCTCGAGTGTATAGCAAGTACATTGGGGAAGCTGCTCTATTCAGATCATGCCATGATGCTTAAATAGAGTTTAGAATTTGCAAAGATTTGTGTTGAGGTTGAGGCAAGTGCGGAGCCTCCAACTTCTGTTCTTGTTAAGCTTAGTAAGGGAAATTGCATAGAGGTTGGAGTTAAGCTCGTTTGGGCTCCTCCTAGGTGTTTGTATTGCTGTATTTTTGGGCACCCAGAGGAGAAATGCTCCAGGAAGGTTGTAGCTGACATTGTGGTTCTGGTTCAAGAGGAAATTATGTAGGCAGTTGATAGTGATAAGTTGGCATCTATTGCGAATATTGTGCAGCAGGTGGACCCTGTGAAAGCATATGTTGTGTTGCAGCAAGAGTTTGGTAACAATGATTTTGATGTTGTTTCTAATTTTCTTGATTCTGTTAATTCTGTTGAACCTGTAGATTCTGTGGAAGCTATGAAATTTGGTGTTATTGTGAAAATTGTTGGACCTGAGGAGAATATTAAATCTGTTAAAACTATAGGAAATATTTTTGACACTGTTAATGTTGAGGATGTTGTTTTTGGTGGTAAGGATGTTGTAATATCCCCGAAGGTTGATTTTGAGTTGGATGTTGTTGATTCTCCAAGGAAAACACAAGCTGTTGCAGATGGGGTAACAATGCTTATGAAATAATTAAAACCAAAAGGAAAAAGGGGTGGAGGAAATAAAAAGATGGGTAAGGGTGGTAAAAAAGTGGTGGTTCCCCTCATCTTTGATGACTTTCTTGACTTAGAATGTGAGGGAATGCAATGACCCCTCAAAAATTAAGGTGATTTTAAAATTAGCTTGGGAGTTGAATATCGAGGTTCTATATTTGCTTGAAACTAATGTGAAAGTAGATAATGCTTTGTCTATGTTCCAAAAATAGTTTAGAGGTTGGTCAGTGTTGCATAATTATTATAGTGTTGTCAATGGTAGAATTTGGTTTTTATACAGGGGTTCTTGGCAGGTGACTGCAATTTGCCAAAGTGATCAACATATTACTTGTTTGCTAAAGAAATGTGATGTTCAATTTTTTTTTCCTGCAATTTATGGATCTAATAGTAGAGAAGAGAGGATGAGGCTTTGGGAAAGCTTAGTTCATGTTAAGTCTCTGGATGGGATAAGCCATTGGGCCCTTACAGGTGACTTTAATATTACTATGAGACCTCAGGAGAGCTCTGATTTTGATGGGAGTCAAGCTATTACTATACCTATGTATGATTTTCTTGGTTTTCTTGATGAGGTTGATATTATTGACCATGACTACAATGGGGCAATGTTTACTTGGCGTAACAAGAGGGATGAGGCACCTCTATCTAGGAAGTTAGATAGAGTTTTGGTGAATCAAAGTTGGCTCCAACAGTTTCTAAATGCAATAGTGGAGTTCTTAGCTTCATGATTTTCGGATCATTGTCCAAGTCATGTGTTAGTTGATGTTCCTTTGAAAAGGTCACCTCGGCCTTCAAATTCTTTTATTTCTAGGCTGACCATCTTGATTTTTATACTATTGTGGAAAATTCTTAGAGGGTGGCAGTGGAAGGGAACCCTTTGCAAGTTTTGTTTGCAAAGTTAAAGAGACTGAATGAGACTTTAAAGAAACTGAATAGAGAATTTTATGGGGGCTTGCACTCACGGGTCCTTGAGTTAAAGAAGGCACTGAAAGATGTCTAGCATTTGGTTTTGTCTGCTCCCACTGTTTACTCTGTTGCTAGGGAGAAAGCTCTTTCAAATGAGCTTAGTGTTTTGCTTGGTGCTAAAGAGAAGTTTTTGAGGCAGAAATTGAGGGTACAGTTTATGAAAGAAGGGGACAACAACTCTGCTTATTTTTTCGGCAAGTAGCTGCTAGACAGTCCTTTAATACTATCTATGTTCTTCATGATACCCAAGGGCAGAAGTTGGATACTTTTGAGGATATCTCGGCTGAACTGAATAGGCATTTTTCAAAGGCTTTGGAGGCTACTAATCCAAATGTTGTTCAGTTTCTTGATGAGATTTTGAAGGAGATTTTGGGGATGGAAATTACAGAAGCTATGAGGGATCATTTTGTTGTCCCAGTTACTTTCAGAAAATTAAAGAGGTGTTATTTGTAACGAATGGGAATAAATCTCCAAGCTCTGATGGTTATCCTGCATGTTTTTTTTCAACTTTGCTGGAGGATTATTGGTGCAGACTTCATTAATGTTGTAAAGTATTTATTTCTGACTAGTCACTTGCCTAATAGTTTTAATGCAACTATTATTACTCTGGTACCTAAGGTGGCTGCTCCTTTGTGCTCTACTGATTTTTGACCTACATCATGTTGCAATATTGCGTATAAATGCATCACTAAGATTCTAGCTAATAGATTGAAAATTTGGTTGCCTGATCTTATTCTTGAGAATCAAAGTGCTTTCCTTGCTGGTAGAGATTTGGTAGAGAATGATATGTTAGCCCAAGAAATTGTGAATGGATATGGTCGTAAGCATATTTCTGCTCGTTGTGCCTTAAAAATGATATTTGCAAAACTTTTGATTCTTTAAACTGAAGCTTTATTTTTTAGTTGTTTAAAGTTCTCAATTTCCCTGTTCAATTTAGTGGATGGATTTCTGCATGTATCACTCATTCTCGATTCTCTGTTGGTCTGAATGGTGGTTTGGTTGGCTTTTTCCCTAGTGGAAAGGGGCTAAGACAGCAGGACCCATTGTCACCCTATATATTCATTATAGTCATGAATGTGTTATCTAGACTATTAAATTTGGTTAGCCAGCATGGAATTTTTTATTTTTATTCTCGGTGTAAAAGGATTGGGCTTACGCATGTTTACTTTACTGATGATCTTCTTGTGTTCGCTAAAGGCACTGTTGATGACATGCTAGGAGTTAAGAATGTTATGGCTTTATTTTATTTGATGTTTGGGTTGCAAATGAATGCTTCCAAGAGTGAGTTTTTTTCTACAGGTGTTGGGGAGGCAGAGATGAATAATATTGCAGAGTAGACTGATTTTCGTATAGGTTCTCTTTTAGTTCGTTATTTGGGGGTCCCCTTGGTCACAAAGAGTCTGACTTTTGGTGGTTGTGAAAGGCTGGTGGAGAAAATTATGCAAAAGATACAGTGTTGGCCATCGAAATGTTTATCTTTTGTAGGCAGGTTGTAACTCGTTCGGTTGGTTCTTTTTAGTATCCAAAACTTTTGGTGTCGAGCTTTTATATTGCCTTCCAAAGTATTGAAGATGTTTGTGAGTTTTTGTGGCTCTTTTCTTTGGAAGGGCCCAAATGGGGTAGCTAAGGGGGCTCATGTGAGTTAGGTTAGTATTTATCACCCGAAAAATAAAGGGGTTTAGGGGTGAAGAACATTTTTGTTTGGAATCGTTCATGTATGATGAGGTGTTTATGGGTCCTTTTTGCTCAAACGGGGTCATTGTGGGTGACATGGATTGAAAAATATGTCCTAAAAGGTGTCTCAGTTTGGCAAGCCACTATAAAGAGCACTTCAAGTTGGGTTTGGAAGAAGATTTTAAAGTTAAGGGATGATTATGCATGTGTGGGAAATTTGGATGGTGAATATAAAGCAAGGAAAGTTTGGGAGGCCCATTGACATAAGAGGGTTCCTTAGGTTGGCTATGCTTAGGTATTTTTTTGTTGCTTGGCTTGTAATTTTGGATAGGTTGCCCACCAAAGCTAGGATGGGCAGTTTGATTCGCAATGCATAATGTGCCATGGGGGGTTTGGAGAATAGGGATCATCTTTTTGCTGGATGTATGTTTTTACGGCAAGTTTGGGTTGAGATTATGTTGGCTTGTCAAAAGGATGGTTCTTTGAATGATTGGCAGAATATTGTGCAATGGGTGCAAACTAATGGTAAAGGTAAAACCCTTGGAGTTGTGATTATTCGATTAGCGTGGTGTTTTTATCTCTATTATATTTGGCAAGAGCGTAATTATAGATTGTATGGTAAGGGCCCTCGTCTTGCAGCAACTATTGTCTCATTGATCAAGAAAGATATACGTGTGAAATTGTCTGGTAATGTAAAGCTCACCTCTCATTCTTCTACTCTTGCTGCCGAGTGGGGGATTGTATAGGTTATTGGTTTATTCTTTTGTTTCTTTGTTGATACATAGTTGTTTTTCATTTGATAGTGTGTGGTTGGTTGTAAAGAGATGGTACTTTGGATAAATAAAAAACCTCATTTATCCAAAAAAAAAGAATTGTTTCGACATCCAATAATTTTTATTATTAAATTAGAATTAATGAAAAACCACATGGTACTGACATGGCACGGTATAATTAGCAAAAAAAAATTTCTATCGGAGTTAACATTTGGGGTGAAATAAGTAATAGACAAATTTTAAGGGGGTGTTTGGATCGCGGAAAAGAGGATTATCAAGAGGAAAAAAGTTTTTTGGAAATCTCATATCCACGTTTGGTTGGGAGAATTCCCACTAGGGGTAATACTCCATTTCCAAAAGTAGCGCTTTTTTTGGTTTATACCGAGAATCCTATTCCCTTCCTTTTCTTTGGTATTTGACAGTTCCTTTCATTTAGGACAAATATGCCCTTGATAAAATAAAAATATTTCAATCATATCCTTTCTTTTTTGGGTTAAATTGCTACTTTAGATTATTAAATAATGCATAACCACAATATTATTTTTTCATACTATATTATATTTCATATAAATAAATTTAATACTTATGAAAATTATTTTAAAATATAGGTTTAATATACTAGTTATATTAAAATTTTATTACATATTTTTTCTCTCAAAATTTACATAGTGTCACGGAAATAGTTATATGAATTTTCATATAAATATTTTCAATTATATATGGGAAATTTAGTTTGTTTAAAGGCAAATACATCATAAGGGCAGTTTGGTCAAATTTGCTTTCAGACAATCTTATATTCCCCAACCAAACATTGTCATCTCATATTCCTACCGATTAAACCAAACAAGGTAATGTAACATTCCTAGTAATCTGTTAGGTAACGTTACATTTCGGGAATCCTATTTCCACAGATAATCTTACATTCCGTGATCTAAACGCACCATAAGTGCTAGTTCTGATAAAAAATAACTTTTGATACCTAATTGAAAAAAAACATACATAATCAGGGGGCAATTTGTCAATTAAGCCAATTGAAAAATAACAGTTGTGAAGAGGGGAAAGGATTGAGTCCGACCACTGCAAATAGTTAATTTGCAAAATTAGAAGTTTACCAACCTTGTAAAATTTTATGTTGCACCGATATGAGTACGGAAATATGAACGGGAAACGATATTTTTCAAATTATAGAATTTAGGTACAATAAAGCTAGACAAATATAAAATAAATATTAAATTTTAAAAATCTAAAATTAAAAAGTTATAAAAAATCATGTAAGTATGACATCAGATATACTTTATAATTATAGTTAAATTATGTAATCAAAAGAAAGTTTAAATGAAAATGGCATAAAAACAGTAGAAGGATAAAAAAAAAGATAAAATACTTACAGTTATTCAAGTCATACTTAATATATATTTGATGCAAAAACGCATCGAATACAAGAGGATTGCCTGAATCGTAGTACGTACTTGATACAAAAATGCATCGAGTACGTAGTACGTCTTTAAATTGAAGACTAACTTGTAAAATGGGTCGCCTTAGGTGATTTGACTGGTCATGGGCATTGCCACTTCGCTGCTAATAATATCTGTTTTGCCATTCACATATATTATATATAGGTTGGAACCGCAACCTGGTTACATATAAAATACAAGAGGGTCTCATTTTCTTAGTACTCTTTCCTCTGATAACATAATTCAATGGCGGACTCAGAATTCCACGAAGCTTCCCCACCGATTTCTCGGTGCACATATCATGTATTCTTGAGTTTTAGAGGCGAAGATACACGTAAAAGTTTCACGGATCATCTTTACACGGCTTTGGTGCAAGCAGGCATTCACACATTCAGAGACGACGAGGAGATCGAGAGAGGAAAGAACATAAAGGATGAAATTGATAAAGCGATACTGCACCAGTCGAAGATTTCTATCGTTGTCTTCTCAAAGGATTATGCTTCATCCACATGGTGTCTTAACGAACTTGTAACGATACTGGAACGGAAGAAATCGTCCCACCACGTTGTTTTGCCAGTTTTCTATGACGTGGATCCAGGCCAAGTCAAAAACCAAACAGGAAGTTATGCAGTAGCGTTTGCCAGACATGAAGAGAGCTTCAAGTCCGAATTGAACATGGTACAAAGATGGAGGACTGCTTTAAAAGAAATTGCGGATCTGGGAGGCATGGTTCTACAAGATAGGTACATTACATTACATTACATAAATAATTAAGCAAATTACATACTATGGTTAGATTTGTTTGGTTTTTCAGCTAAAAGTAAATATTTGTATTATTGCCCAAAAGTAGAAGCTGCAAAAAATATAAAAAAAAATATATTGAACCCAAAAATACTTGAAATTAAACCAGCCTGAACAAAAAAAAAGCCAACACTAACCTCGTCTCAAATTTTATATATTTTTTGAATAGTTTAAAGGTCATTACAAGGTAATATTTGTTTATAGATATTCTTAACTCTTTGACAATGTGTATACACCTTGTAGACAAAGTGATTTGAACCTATGTCTCCTAGGATAAACATCATCTGCTTTTCCGCTGAGATACTTATTGGGTTCCAAATTTTATATTGAAAACAAAATAACCCAAGTGTAATTATTATTTTTATATAAAAGCTTTAATTATAAATTTTATTCTAACTCTTTTAAATAAATCAATTATATATATTGTATATAATGAAATAGTAATCTTTTAGGAAGTGAAATTACCACCATCACTCACAAAAGTTCTATGCTATCAGTTCCTAATATTTTTAAATAAATCAATTATATATTATATTATATATATAATGAAATAGTAATTTTATTTGTTTGCTTTTAAGTTTATTCATCTTCGTTAAGAATTTTTAATTTTGTTCATGTTTGTTTATTTAAAATTATGCGTGTTCGTGCTCGTTCATTTAATATTCACGAACATATTTGTTTGTCCTGTTCACAAATACTGAAAGAACATGTTCGTGAATATTAAACGGACATTTTCATTCACGAAAATGTTCATGAACATATTCAAATATGTTCATACAAATATAGTTCAACATGTTCATGAACAATTAAAAATCTATGAACCCAATGAGTGGTGGTAAAGGGTGACATGTTTTTACCGGTTAACTCGGGTTTGAGCAGCGTAGTTTGTAGGTGTACATGAATTTATCAAATTTAAAATCGAACATAGATACTATCTTATAATCATATTAGAATGCTCAAAAAATATTCTCCTAAATAATAAACAAACAAAACGTAAATGAACATATTTAATCAGAGATAAATATCTATAATTATGTGATAAATAAATAAGCATAAACATAAGTATTTTTTGCACAGTGGCTCGTTTGTTATATTGGGTACAAATATCAACAATCTTACCAAACTTCATACATTCTCCACGAAACTACCTCCAATTCGAATTTTTCTTCAAATTTTCCACATGAATTGAAATCACCGTTGCAACGATCGTCTTCACTGGAGTTATATACAATTTAGTGAAACCATTAAACTTATGTTGCTTTCTTGATTTATTTTATGAATATAACAATTTTATCATATATGTTGAAATGTTGCATTAGATAGTTTTAACATATATCTTTTGAAATTTGTAGGCATGAATCACAATTCATTCAAGATATTGTTAAACAAGTTCAGAATAAACTCCGTCCCAATGTTATGCATATTCCTCCTTATTTAGTTGGAATAGATTCTCTTGTGACACACATTAATTGGTGGTTAGAACAAAATGGAGAAAACAAAGTTGGCATTGCAACAATTTGGGGAATTGGAGGCATTGGCAAGACAACTATTGCCAAAGTTGTTTACAATCAAAACATCCAAAGGTTTGAAGGTTATAGTTTCCTTGCTGATGTTAGAGAAACTAGTCATGAGTTCAATGGCTTAGTTCGTTTGCAAAGACAACTTATTTCAGACATCCTTAAAGGGAAAGCACACAAAATATACAATGCAGATGATGGAATTACCAGGATCAAAGAAGCTGTATGTTGCAGAAGAGTTCTTCTCGTTCTTGATGATGTTGATGATTTGGACACAATAAAAAAGTTAATAGGAACTGGAGTTCCTTTTTATGAAGGAAGTAAAATCATCATAACTAGCAGGCACCGATGTCTACTAAATGCTCATTTTATAAGCCAGATGTTTGATTTGGAAGCATCATCTTGTTGTGGAGACTTAAGCAAGTTATTTGAAGTAAAAGAATTAAATTTTAAAGAATCGCTTCAACTTTTTAGTTGGTATGCCATTGGAAGCAACTCTATGCCTGAAAGTCTTATGGAGCATGGCAGAAGTTTTGTGAAACACTGTGGTGGGCTTCCATTAGCTCTTCAAGTTTTGGGTTCTTCTCTATCTGGCAAAACTATGGCTGTATGGAAAAATGCATTGGAGAAATTAGAAGCAATCCCTGCTAGCAAAATTCAAAAGATTCTAAGAATAAGCTATGATTCTTTGGAAGACGATCATGATAAAAAATTATTCCTTGACATAGTTTGTTTATTCATTGGGAAGGATAGATATTACACAACTACAATCCTAGATGGTTGTGATTTCTATACAACAATTGGAATTGAAAATCTAGTAGGTAGATCTCTCCTAACCATTAATGAAAAAAACAAGCTAATGATGCACCAAATGATTAGAGATATGGGACGAGAAATTATTCGTCAGGAGTCTTCTGATACTGGAAAACGAAGCAGGTTGTGGCATAAGGATGCATTTGATGTGATAAGAGAAAAAACTGTATGAAGATTCATTTTACTCTACTTCTTTTCTTATGTGCATGTCTTTTTATTAAACTACTATTTTTTTTATATATAAAAGGTTTTTCTGATGCAGGGTTCTAAAACAATCAGGTGCCTCACCCTAGACCTTAAAGGATCGCTAGAAGACAAGCCTAAAGGGACAACTACAAGTCTACATTTTGCAAAGCATTCCAAAAACCAGTTTCTCATGTCAAATGAGGTTGAAATGGAAACTCAAGCATTTGCGAAGATGCAGAGACTTCAATTGCTTCAGTTGGATTATGTAAAACTTAGAGGAGACTTCAAAGACTTTCCCAAAACCTTAATATGGTTACGTTGGAATGGATTTCATAATCAATCTCTTCCAGTGGACTTTATCATCAAGAGACTAGTTGTTCTTGACATGCGCAACAGTAACCTGAAACATGTTTGGAAGGATAAAGAGGTATGATACCTACTAACGTAACATTTTTGTGTGGGAAGATAATGCATTTGTAAAAGAAGATAGTTTTTACTTTTACTTTTTTGTTTTTTGCAGTGTTTCCCAAATTTAAAGATCCTTAATCTCAATCATTCACACAACCTTCTCAGAACCCCAGATTTTTCTGGACTTCCTAGTCTTGAGAGGTTGATGCTCAAAGATTGCATAAAATTGGCGAAAGTTGATCAATCCATTGGTGAGCTAAAGATGCTTACTATCTTTAACCTTAAAGATTGCACAAGTATTAGGAAACTTCCAAGGACAATTGGCTCTTTAATATCACTTGAGGAGCTTATTTTATCTGGCTGTTCAAGACTTGATGAAGTTCCTAGAGAGTTGCATAACCTGAAATCATTGAAGGTGCTTAATTTAGATGAAACTGCCATATATCAAACTAGATTGCGGCTACCTTGGCTCTTATCGAAAAGAAGCAAAGAATTGGGTTTCTCTTGGACGTCTTTGCCATGCTCTTTAGTGAAGTTAAGTCTTGAAAGTTGCAGGTTATCTGATGATGTCATGCCCAATGATCTTTGCAACTTAGCTTCTTTGAAATCTTTAAATTTAAGTAGAAACCCATTTCGTTTTCTACCCGGAAGCATAAAAAGCCTTACAAAACTTGATGAACTTGTACTGACTTCTTGCACTGAACTCCAAATGATTCCCAAGCTTCCATTATTTTCAAATTCCATTGAGGTTTTTGCGACAATACCTCCACCACTAAAATACACTCTTATGACTTTTCCGTTCTTCTTTTCTTTAAAACGATGTGTTATTTTTGGATGTGAAAGATTGATTGAGGTTCAAGACATATTCAAGTTGGAACCATTTGAAAACTTTGAAGCAAAAGAGGTTAAACGATTATTCAGTGTGGATTCCATTAGCAACAATCAAGTGCAACTTCATAACTACATAACGGACACAACAATGCTTGCTGCTCCACAGGTTTAACATTTCTCTATCCATTTTTTCTTTATATTATTTAATATTTATCTAACCATTTTCATGGATCAGGTGTTGCAGGAATGCGGTATAACTAGCACATTTGTTGCAGGAAGTGAAGTTCCAATTGGGTTTAAGCATCGCACCAACGGGCATCAAATCTCTTTTTGTTTGCCAACACCGTCTCATCCGGATGAAAAGATACATTGGTTTAACTTATGCATCGTTTTTTCAGTGGTTAGTGATCAAATATTGGAATTATCACCAAGTTTGCGCATTTTTAACGAGACCAAAAGGATCGTGTGGAGTTATCGCTCAGCTTTCGTTGGACTTCCTGGGACTGATGATAACACATTGCTATGGTTAATCCGTTGGCCAACAACGGATTTTCAGCTAGAAGGTGGTGATCTTGTGAGTTGCATGGTGCTGCCCATTCATCTCAGCATAAGAAAATTTGGCGTTACTTATGAATCAAGTGACAACATTACACATGAATGTGACTTTTTACACTCATTCACAGGTACGAGTACGACTCTAGTCATTATATTTATGAATTATTACATGTAATATTGGAGGTTAATCCACAAGAGGGTTCAGCAGAGTTATTGTAGGAGATGAACACTAAACTTAATAGATGATACATTACTGTAGGAGATGAAGATGCCACAAGAAATGTTGAGATGAATTTAACCAAAGGCTTGCTCAGCTTGGAATCTTATGGAAGAGTTAAAGTGCAAATTTGCAATTATTTAAAAGAACCGAATTTGGTTGCGTCTCCGCAGGTTCTCTTTTAAATTTCAAGTTTTTAAATTTATTTATATATTATAGTTTTAATAACTATGTTGTAATCCAATACTACAGGTAGTATATGATTATGGCATAATTACATCATTTGATCCATTGCCATATGACTATCATGGCCAATTCTATAGCCATCAAGTTGGGAAGGCAGATGTTTCAATTTCAGTGTCTTCTATCTCTAGTCGGAAGTTTAGCTGCTTGCTAAATTCAACTGTCATTCTTTCTACC
This sequence comes from Hibiscus mutabilis, assembly GCA_019671005.1. NCBI lineage: Eukaryota > Viridiplantae > Streptophyta > Magnoliopsida > Malvales > Malvaceae > Hibiscus > Hibiscus mutabilis. Next base: position 4,825,364 of record CM033752.1, read on the forward strand.
AACGATGATAGAGTATTTGAATATTTAGCATGCCTTGAAATTGTGAACGAGACTAAAGGTACAAAGTGGACTTATTCTAAACAGTTCGTGGGAATTCCTAAATCTAAGAACACCTTATATTGGGTGGTTAGTTGGATTTTCAGGGGAGATGAACTAGAAGCCGATGATCATATTAGCCTTCGAGTTCTTTCAGATTTATCGGTGTTAGAATTTGGTGTTGAGATTGTATATGATTATCAATTAGATGGCAACCCAATCTCTATTCATAAGTTGCTAGGGATGAGTAAATGTTCTAGTTATCTTTTTGGGGCTTTACTTGTTATTTTGGCAACAGCCCACAGAACTATGTATAGGATGCAAAGTTTAGTCACAAAATGAAATAAGGAACTTCAATATTTTAAATACAAATGAAGAAAATAGTTTGATTTATAATCTTATGAGCTTTATTCCTTCTTCAATGGTTACAAAATCAGGCTTTAATTGTTAATTTCGTTGTCCAATTTTCTCTTCTGCAACGTCTAACTACCCCTCCCCCTATTTTCACTTGGGTAAGTTACATAAATGATCCTCGACTATCTCTAATTTTTTTACGTCTCTTGACTATTAGAAATTATAAATTAGTCCCTTGACTAATCGTATCATACAAAGCAGTACCATTCCGTTAAAATAATGACGGACCTGGACATTAACCTGAGGACTAGGAGGCCTTCACATTAAAATGGTGTATTTTAAGTTATACCTAAACAACACTTCATTATCTATAATCTGTTTAACTCTAAACCAAAAATTCAAAAATCCAAAGAAAAATTAAGTCGTTTCAGAGAAAATGCTTTAGAGTATAGATAAATTGGGTGAAATTAGAAAGTTCTTCATCGTTCGAAGGTTAGAAAGTTTAAATTTTGGTGTTTAGGGTTTTATCATTCATTGATTTAGGGATTTTTCGTGAGTTCTTCAATAGATTAAGGTTAAGGATGTATCATCGCAAACTTCAATCGAGAGGGCAAGGAGCTGTTCGCTATGGTATGATATTTCTTCTTCCATTATTCAGATTTTTTGTTCGTTCTTAATTCGTTCTATTTTTTGAGTTTTCGTTGGGTGATTGGTTTAGGTTTAACTTTTAGTTTGATTGGTTTAGGTTTAACATTTTGTTTGTAACAATTGTGATATTGCAGCAACTTTTGTTAAGGTAATTGGATAAGGTCAGACAATATTTAGATTTCTTTCTGGTGTTTTGTCAGAAGATTACCATATACAGTGTGATTATAGTTTAGTATGTTAGTGGTTAAAGTATACGTTTGTGTTTTAGTAGTTAAAGTTTATTTTTGTGTTTTAGTGTTATGAAAATGAAATGAATATTTTGATGAATTGTGGAAAGTGATATTGTAGGTAAAGGTGACTTTGTTTTGTAGTGGTATTGTTCACTTTAATATGCAAGTGAAATGAATATTGTGTGATGAATGGTGGATACTTTTGATGTTAATTTGATTATTTTAATGTGTATGTGAAAATTGAGTTGAATATTTGGATGGTTTATGGATTATAAATTTAAAAATTATAATGGAGGCGGTTTTTTCTCTACAGGCGCACTTTAGCAGGCATATTGGCCTCTGAGAAGTCCTTCATTTCTCTTTCTTTCTTGTGGCTTTCGAGTGATTCTTAGTGCGTTTATTGTGGGTTTTTTGAGTTTTAGTTTGTTTTTACATTGGATTAAACTGTTTGTATGACAACAGTGGATTGGAGGAAGTTCTTTTTAGGAGGTGGAGAGGAACAAACCCTGGATTTCTTTTCGCCTGCATTTTGTGAGGGTTCGTTCACGATTGATCTGCCAAATGAGGTCTTTAATGAGGGGTTTTCAAATTGGAATATTCTTTGGTGGGGCAATTTATTGGGGCTGCTTCAAATTTCATTGCTTTGAAGAGAATTGTAGACTCGCTATGGGGGAAGAATTCTTTGGCTAAGGTGAGTATGGCTGGACCAAATTTGTATGATTTTTCGTTTAACAATCGTAAGGCTAGAGATTGGGTCCTAGAGAACTGTCCTTGGCACATACAAACAAGCCGTTAGTGCTTAGGAAATGGGAGCCCAATTTACAGAAATTAGAGTTTCATTTAGCTCGTATGCCAGTCTGGGTTAAGCTGTTTAATGTACCTCTGGAATTATATTCTAGGAAAGGTTTGAGCTACATTGCTAGTGGTTTAGGGTTGCCCCTTTACATGGATTCGATCACTGCTTCTAGAGAACAGCTTGAATTTGCGAAAGTGTGTGTTGAAGTGGCTGCTGGAGTAAGGTTGCCTCGTGTTATTCCTGTGAAAATGAAGGACAATTCTATTGTTTCAGTTAGGGTTAAAATTCCATGGATGCCTGCTAGTTGGTCTTATTGTAAGCTGTTTGGTCACACAGATAAACTATGTAGTGAAGTGACTGATGTAACTGAACTAACAGCATGGAGAGTTAAACCTGTTGGTAACTCACAGGATTTAAATGTTGTGGCGAGTAGTGCAAATGTTGAGCTAGGGTGTGCTAAACTAGCACATCCTGAGGCCATTGGTACTGCTGGCTTTTTTAGTGTTGCTAATGTTGAGCTAGGCGAAGTTGCTGAGGCCATTAGTCCTGTTGCTGGCAGTGCTAATGTTGAGCTAGCAACTACATCTGAGGCCATTAGTAATACTACTTTTGTCACTAATGTTGAACTAGCTAAGGCTGAGGCCATTAGTGATAAGCGTGAAGGAGTGGTTAGATCTGCTGTAAAGGAAGGGGTAGGAGTCCATATGCCTACTGAAATACTTATAGATCCAGCTGTTGATTCTGTTGTTGAGGATTTCCCCCTTTGCAAAGTCCTGTGGTGCCTAAGAGAGGGAGGGGCAAAAGTGGCAAAGGGAAGCCTAAGGTTGTCTTTGTTAATTCAAGAAATAAATTTGAGTGTTTGAGTGGTGAAAGTTCTGATATTTCTGAAGAACATAGGAAGCCTAGAATAGCATCTCTTGGGGTTGCTTCACTTTTGCATGAAATGAAGGCTAAGAAAGTTGAAAAAATTAAGTTAAAAGTGCCAGAGGCTATTAGTTCAGGGGATGGTACCTCTTCTGTTTCTCAGTGAGTCTTGCTTTTTGGAATGTAAGACGGTTTAACCACCCTCAAAAACAAAGGAAAGTTTTTCAGCGTATGGCAAAGTTAAAGATAGATGTCTTGTGCTTACTTGAAATTGAAGAGCTCAAATTCTCAGAAGTTTTTCTCCTCCTCTTGGACTTGTTTTCACAATTATGATTCCATTGAGCTAGGGAAGATTTGGGTGTGCTGTGTAAGAAGAAATTGTTGTTTACTATGAAGTATTCTGGATCTCAAGTAATTGCTATTTAGGGGATGCTAGATGGTAAAATGGTGGTTCTCACAACTGCATATGGGAGTAATGGCTGTGTTATTCGAAGAAATTGTGGCAGCAGCTTAGACATGTTGAGTCTTCGGTTGGATCTCTCCCATGGATTGCGAGGGGAGATTTTAATGTGATTGCCAATGCTAGAGAGGGGTCTGACTTTGATATTATTGGACCCCATAGTTCGATTGATATGGATGACTTCCAATGCTGTTTGAGTGATGTAAGGCTGTGTGATCATCCTTTCAAAGGGCCTCTCTTTTCTTGGTCAAACAAACAGGAGGATAATTTTCTTGCTAGGAAACTTGATAAAATTTTGGTTAATTCCCATTGGCATATTGCTATTCCTGGTTCTTTTGTTAAGTTCCTAGCTCCAGGAGTTTCTGATCATAGCCCAGGGGTGGTTTGGATGCATGTTGAGGCTCCTGTACACAAGCCAAAACCTTTTAAGTTTTTTAATTTTTGGGCTTTCCACCCTGATTTTGATAAAATTATTGCTGAGTCTTGGTCTGTTCATGTTGCTAGTAACCCTCTTGAGATTCTTTTTGCTAAGTTGAAGAGACTTAAACCTGCATTGAAGGCTCTGAATCAATCCCACAATGCTGATATTTCTAAGCGTGTTGGGGCTCGTGTTATTTTTTGTCCTGAAAATGAGGGGGTCTTGGGGTAAAGGATTTGTGTACATGGAACAAGGCTTGCATTGTTCAGTTGACTATGAATCTGCTAGCTTCTGAAGGTTCCTTATGGGTAGCCTAGGTCAGGGTCTATGTCTTTAAAGGGAAGGATCTTTGGTCTGTAGAGACTAGTGCACAGTTTAGTTGGTGCATTAGGAAGATGCTTAAGCTTTGACCTGTGGTGTAGAGTTCTGGTTCTTCTGGTTTGAGGGATATTTTGAATGATATTAGAGAAGTTAAGCCTAAAGTTACCTGGCATAAGGTTGTGTGGTTTGGTATGTGCGTGCCAAAGCATTCCATTATTGCCTGGATGGCTATTTTAGACCGTTTGCCTATGCAGGATAGGTTACAACGTATGGGGTTAAGTGTGGAAAATTGATGCTTTCTGTGTGGAAGTGATTCTGAATCTAGAAATCATTTGTTTGCAGATTGCTCTTATTCGAAACAAGTCTGGAATGTTGTTCTGGGATTTTGTGGATTAAGGAGAGTGATGCTGGACTGGGATGGAGAATTGTTATGGCTTAGTCTGCACTTGAAAGATAAATGTTTGATTGTGTATATCCTTAAACTTGCTTGGTGCTCATTTGTGTATCACATATGGCAGGAGAGGAATTGTAGAAAATTTGGGAATTCTTTTAAGGATTGTAATTGTTTGATTGATTGTATTAGGAATACTGTGAGTATACGGGTGTAAGGGCGTAGTATTCTAATGGATAATGTAAATAGTGACATTTGTGCAGCTTGGGGATTAGGGGATAACTGCGTAGGTGCTTGTTTGTATGTTTTGTTTTTTGTCTTGGATAATAAAACTCAACAACTTATCCAAAAATAAAAAATAAAAATTATGGTTAATCGAATTGAATTTAATTTATAATTAATTTTAAATTTAAATTTAAAATAAGTATTTTATATTTAAAATAATATAATAACTTTAAAATAATATGTAAGATTTATTGATTTTTTATTTAACTGAAAATTTATTTTTAAAAAATATGAAAAAAAAAAACATTGAACTTTATAAAATATGTAAAAAAACATAAAACAAAACAATTTCTGAAAATAAAATCTAAAAACTCTAAATATAAAAAAGAAAATAAAAAACCGAATCTAATCCAATTATCTTGAATAATTCATTAAAAGAACCTGGCTCAACTAAATTGAATTCTGCCCTATGTCTAAGCGTAAAAATTCAAAGTAGCATTCATACAATGGAATCGAATACTTGGGAGACTAAAGCTGGCTCTTAATTTAGCTGTTATCTTTTAATTATAAATCATCGAGAATAGAAAATACTGTCGACTTAGTTTTAATTTGGTTGATATCTTTTAAAAGTTTGAACACGCTCAAAATTAAATATAATATATATTCATAGTTTTTTTAAATAATTTTAAGGTAATCACAAAGTAGTATATGCTCATACTTTTACTAAACTTTTTAATAATGTACTTGCACATTACAAATAAAATTGCTCGAACCGAATCTCTTAAGATGATATCATCATCTTTTCTACGAAAACTTTGTTAGGTTCAAATATAAACTACTTTTGATATATGAGTTTGAAAATTTATGACTAATTTACATATTATATCCAACTTATTTTAACTCCGAAACCCTCCAAATTATATGAATTTTGTGTGTTCGTTAACACATATGAAGATTAGCATTTCATGGAACATAGAATAATGAGTACAAGTTACAAACTCAAAGAACTTTATAATCTCAACTGAACCTGAATGATTAGTCATTAATTCCGTATATGTTCAAAGAAAAAATCTTCAATTGGTTAACAAAGCAATAATGAGAGGAAGATCAAGTGAGCTCAAAATAGGTTCACCATCGCATTTCCCACTTGAACTCTGCGGGCTTCCCTTTTGTTCTTTCCCCACCACTTCCGAATCATTCATCATCTTCTTCTTGCATGCATTTGAAAGCTTTGTTTACTGCTTTGATCTCTGTTCCGCCATGGTAGTTTCTCCCCCAACCTTCCTTTTCAGTGGTTTTGGTATCCCATTGAATGCGTAGAGTGAAGCCGAGAATTTTCTCTCGTACGATATCATCGACTGTTCGTCCGTTATTGTTGAGACTTGAAGCTCTTCCGCCATTTGGAAAGGAAAGTAGTAACTAGACGACGACTCAAATCCAATCTAACCCAAAAATTAAAAATCTGATGCCGAATCGAAATTCCATTCGACACGCTCACTGAACTAAGATTTTCATCATTTGACGTCGAGAATCCTTGATAAAATTGTCGTGGCAAGTTTCCTCGAGTTCCTACCAGAGACGGAACTATTAAATGGTAGAGAAGGGCAATTACTCCCATCCTCAAAAAAATTTATTTTTTCACTTTAGTCCTCTTATATAAATTATTTAAAAAATTAGTTTATTTTTAAATTTACCCTCCTCACTTTCAAAAATTTATGTTTTGCCTCTTTAACCCCAAATCTTGCTCCGTCTGGCTGCTGCTGGCTGACACTAACCAAAGGCGCTGCTGGAGAAAGAGAAGTGGAAAACACGGATTATTGTTAGCTTTGATCCTTTGGAGAAGACGATTGCTGATCTTGGAAGAAAGGCTGGAGTTAAATTCAATGACGATGAAAAACAAGGCCAGAAATTTGTTCTCGTATTCGCACCACGGAGCAAGCAGGTGGCTTCGTCGTAGGCCCTCGCCGCTTCCTTCGCCGTATCGAATGTGCCTAACCAAACTCTAATCTTTTGTATCGTGTCCTTGATCTCCGCCACCCATCGCCCCGATGGCCTTTGCCTCACACCCACGAATCGCTTCCTGGTCCTCCTAAAGCCGCCGAGCTCGGCGGTCACTGCTGCGGCTTGCTTCACCATTTCATCCCAACCCTTGTTTCTTCTTCCTCCATTCCCACACCCTTTCTTTTCCTACCCATTTCTTTTAGTTTTTCAACTGAAGCTTTCTTTTGTTTCAGCTATGGCGGTTGTAAATTTTGGTGCTTTATAAACTGTACTTATATGGGAAACAAAGTGAATATATATACAGATATTATATATATATATATATATATATATATATAATATTCAAGCTTGACAAGGTCTTTATTGCTTGCTTGTTCATATATAAAAAAACGTGTAAAAGTTAAAAAAATTTACAGTGTGTAACTGGATCTTATCTCATATAGAAATAGAATCCACTTACATTGAATGTAAAACTCTTAATTTTGCGGAATCAGATCCCTCGGCCAGAAGATGATAATGCATTATGATGAAATACATATGCGAATATGCATGCAAATATGAGATGTCAAATCAATGCAAAATAAAATAAATGGGTTAGTATCGATAAAAAGATCAATAATTTTCATAAAACAAATGGTATAAAACTTACCGGTAAACATGCTATATTTGAAAAAGTAATCCTACCCGTCATGCTTTTTACCCGGATATTGTATTTGCAAAAAGATCTTACCCGGCATGATATCTACACAGCATGCTTTTATTCTGAAAAAAATCTACATGGCATGATTTCTACCCGACATATTATTATTTATAGAAAAAAACCTCCCTGATATGATTTCTACCCGATATATTATTATTCACAGAAAGAAAGATCCTACTCGGCATATTATTCATGAAATAAATCTATAGAGTAGGCAAAGGTTAGAAGCGTTTCTCCTTTGAACTTTTAATGGGTTCAGTTTCTAAAGCAAGGCTCATATGGTCCTTTACATGTGGTTCGGTTCTAGGGAGGGTACCCGAATTGTCCTTGCAGTCCCTTACTAAAGGTAGCAAGGCCCCTAATCCTCACCCATTTTAGGTTTCAAACGGATCAAGTTCAATTCATGGGGATACATCCCTTATGCCTATACGGAGGTAACCCACATGAAAGCATAAGAAATATATCCTGAATGTGATTCACTAACTTATACGGTGGTAACCCACACGAAGGCAGTACCATACTTTCATTTAAAAAGGACAGAGCTCGGGTAGAAAGTTCATAGAATGCAATGCAAGTGCACGGTGTGTGAGGAGAAACTCTCAAACCTTTTGACACTCTATTTCTATGTTCACTTATACTAAGCAGTAAAATAAGGCAGTTATATCAACAGAAAATAAAATGCATGACTCGTGGTAAAATAAGACAGAATCATATTTCAAATTAAAATCGAATTCGCAAATTTCCAACGACCAAGACTAAAAGATAATCGACTCGTGGCTTGACTCTCTTTGTCGAAAAAATTCCTCAGCGGAGTCACCAGCTGTAATCACTCAAATCCGTCTGGCGCTCTTTTTTGGTTTTAAATAATTTTTCTTGTTATTTAATTTAGTTTGGAAAACCTCTTCCTGGTTTTGAAATTAAAAATATGTAGTCGCCACCGATTATTTTAAAAAGGGTAGACCAGACACCAAAATAAAACCAGAGATAAAAAAAATTGAGTCTGAGAGTCGGTTACGGATGGGGAAGGATTAGCACCCCTAGCCGATTATTTAATGTCTTGGTATTGAATTGCAAATTCGAATAAAATTTAAAGTATGATTCCTATATGCATGAAAATGTTTTAAATATTTGAAGAAATGTTTCGTTATTTAGAATAATCGAGAAGTTCACATCCCTATACGCCCGAGAAATAATTTCTCGGTTTTCTAAATAAAAGAAAATTCCCTTAAATATTATTTCCTAAAATGGTGAGGATATTCTTTTATTTAGGGATATCGAGAAAGTCGCATCCCTTTACGCCCGGGACACGAGTTCTCGAATTCCCTAAATAAACAAATATTACCTTGAATCTTAATATATATAAATACTATTATGATGCAAACTATAAGATAATATATATACTTAAAAATATAATACTTAAGGTAAAATATATTTAATATTTATATTTATCAAAAAATATACATATATATATATATATTAAGTTAATAGTATATATATATATACACAAAAATAAGTATTTATTATTAGTTTTATATATATGATAATTAAACAAAATACTATACATTATTTTACAAATATACATAGCACCTTATATTTATAATATATATAAAAATATTATACATAAAAATATGAACCATAGATAAAAAACATATATATATATATATATACATATCTTATACATGATATTAATATACAATATAGGAAAATAAATTACTTGGTATAATAATAATAGTATATTATATACACATAATAATAATAATGATAATAATAATAATATTACTAATATGTATACATGAATCATATTAAAAATGTAAGGAACAACATAAAACTAAATATCAAGGACTAGAATGCATGAATATTAAATTACATGGCAAGAAATAATATAAAATAAGCTAAAATGAAATTAAATGTAAAATGCGTGAGCATAAATGTAAAATTCATGAAATAATGAGGTGCAAATGCAAATAACCATAATTAAAGGACTGAAAATTAAAAAAACATAATAATAAAAATAGTGACCAAATTGAAATGAAAAGCAAACTACGCGGCTTGAATTAAAGAAAAAAACAGAGAGCGGGAAAGAAAAGGGGGACTGAGCGAATCTTTCCCTCGGGTCGGGTCATCGCACGGATCATGGCCAAAACGGCGCTGTTTTGAGGCTACCAGTTTAAACAACCTAAGGGTTATTACTCTTTTTTGGGTTAAAAACAGATTAAATAAAAAGGAAACCCTAAACAATTTATTCCTCTTCTCCATCTTTCTCAACACCTGAACGGCAGCCCACCCTTTTGATTCACGCTGCTCACCGGCGTTTAAGCCTCGTGGCAGCTATCATTGTAACTACAACAGGTGGAACCAAGTAAAGGGCCTCGGCTTTTACTCGAATCAAAGGTAAAAAAAACACGAAATTTCCCTTTTGTTTTAGTTCAAGATTTTGTTTAAAAAAGGTGATTTTAAAGTTCAAACGAAAAATGAAAACGAGAAAAGGATTTCGTTTCAGAATTTTTTTTGAAATTTTCTTGATTTTTTTTGTTTACATTTTTCCGATCTGAAAATATATGCCCCTTTACAATTTTCCAGAAATAAAAAGGCCCTATTACATCTTTTTTCTAATTTTTTGATGCGTGAAAAAGCTCCCTTAATTTTTGTGGTAGATCGGATTATATAGAAAATAGAGGCTTGGTCGTTCAACCCTTCTTTCAATGTTCTAGATTTTTTTGGGGTTTGCCGGTCGAGTGGTTGGGGAAGTTGATAGGATTTGAATGGATTGATAGATTAGGCTTTTATTTTATTTTAGGGTTGGTTTAATTTAATTTAGGGTTAGAGATGGGTTTGGTTTTGGCTTGGTTGGCGGTAATGGTGAACGACAGCAGATGAATGGCGGCGATAGAAGACCACGGCGGCTGGACAAAAGAGGTGACGGCAGCGGCTAATATTAGAGTTAGGGTTATTAGGATTTTTTTTGATTTTAGGGTTTTTATCTGTGCCGGGTTAAGATACGGGTCGGTTATTAGATCTGGGTTACTGGGTCGGATGGGCTAATGGGTTTAGATATGTAAATGGTTTGGGCTAATGGGTTTGGTTAGGGTAATAGGTTTAGTTAGGGTAATGGGTTTTGTAAAACGGGTTATTATACGGGGGGGAAATAAAAATAATTGGAGACTATTTATGTAGTTTACCTTTCCTAATTTGATGAAATGAAATTCATAATTTGCTTCCATTAATTGATTTCAATAATGAGAGTCAAAATTCCTATGAAATTTCATAAAACTTCAGATCAAGTATGCAATGATGTCATTGGGTGTTGTCAAGCACTTTCACTGAATTTCACCTTTTTAATTTTTTATTTGCCAATCTGACATCCAAACAAAATTATTTACCTGTATAACACCATTACGATGAACTCGTCAATCATGCGTGACAAGTTTATTATTAATAATAATAATATTATTATTATTATTTAATTTGGCCGATATTTATTCAATATAATATTTGTAATCCTTAATTTGGCCGATATTTAATTGAATATAATTTTATTGAAAATTTAATTTTAGGAGAAAAATTTTCTAAAAAAACCATGAAACTTCTATGAATAAGTAAGAAATAAATAAAAAAAAGTATTAAAGATATATGGAAGTACTACTTTCTAGTTAGTGGCGCAATAACAACCTTCAACTGAGATTCGACGCTGCCCCATGATCCCACAACCATAAGCTGATCGTCTCGATCCTTCAAGCCGTTCGTATACCAGGCTATTCGTGTTGTTCCTTTCACCGCCACCATTCCAAAACCCATGTTCGTTGTGAGTTTTGCTTGAGAAAGAAGTAGGAGTCAGGTGCGCCTTAAGATGATTTTGACATTTAAATTATTTTGACTATTAGAAACGAGGGCGAGCGAAAAGCAGAGTGGTGGTGGTCGTCGTTGTTGGATGTTGTTTGAGGTGAATCTATCGCCGCTATTACACTGGAAGGGTTTTGGCGGGTATTTGATAGTCATGGTGTTGTCGTCGATACTTTCATACCGCGGAAGAAAACAAAGAATGGTTCTCACGTTGGGTTTGTGCGTATAGAATCAGTAGGGATACACTGTAATTTCCCGAAATTCGGATCAGTAAAATTAGTTAGGTGAACCGGTTTGGTTAGTTAGGTTAGCGAATTTAGTTAATTAAATTAATTTTATAAATTTTAAAATATGAATTTAATTGGAAAATTGAGAGTTGATTTAAGTGAGATTTATTTAATTCATATATATTAAATAAATAATTTTAATAAGTCATAATATGTGACAAGTGATTTTGGTGAATAAATTGATAAGGAATACATGCTATGAATCTTTAAGGATCAATTATGTAATGTCATCTTTAAAATGTTTTTAACATAAAGAGAATGACGGTTAATTAATATTAAAGTATGAAATTCAGTTTAATTAGAATTTAATCTAACAAAAGGATATTCTTCTACCATTTTAGCCTTCCTTTGTCGACGTCGATGTGGATTTTCTTTTATTTTTTAAATTTTTATGTCATTCTCTCTCCTCGTAAACAGTTTATGTATTATTTTTAATTAATTTTATTCTGACTAATAGAATGGTGACATGTGATATCAACTTATTGGTCAAATAAAACAAGGAAAAATAAACTGCATATGCAGTTTGGAAGAATTGAACATTAAACCTGTTGTCATCAAATCTTATATGTAACATATATGGTTTCAAAACTAAAAAATTGTATCAAAATGAAAGCTGCATTTGTTCCCGAAGCACAACAGGTCATCCCCCAACAAACAATTGTTCCGTTAGTCCTTAAAGCACAACTTCGATTCAATCCCAGAGCCATTTCTTTGAACTGTTCCTGAGGCTGATCACCCAACATCCTAAACCATCATCTGACTTGATGGCACAAACATGGCTAAATTCAACAGTAATCTTATTATAATTTCCTCTAATGTCTTGACCAGTGATAACAGTGAAGTTCTCAAGGACACTTATCACAGTTCTATCGCCTGTTAACCCACATACAAATCCTTCACCTACAGTTATATCGGAACAATTTTGCACACCACCTGTTTGATTAAATCTAGGCCATTGTCAACATTCAAGATCAGTAGGCTCATTAAGATCCAGGCCATTGCCAGCATTTATAGTTTGAGTGAATTAGATCAATCCTTTTTCCTCTTTCAACAGGAATGAATGCACACCACATGTTTCATCGTTGACTTCTGGAATGAATGCAGATTTCATTTTAATATAATTTTGTGGTTTTGAAACGCTATATGTTAAATATAAGAGTTGCTGACAACATATCAAGTGTTTGGGATAGCTCAATGGTTTTGAAATTTTAGTGATGATTTTGTCAAAAGAAAATAGTTTAGTGGTCCAAATAATAAAAAAAAACAGTTCGGTGATCACTGATGTAGTTTACCCTTATTATTATTATTATTATAAAACAAATCCCAAAATTTTTATTCATGCAAAACGGTCACAGATTTTTCTGTTTTTACAAAAACGACCCATATTTTCTGTTCTCATAAACTGACCCGGATATTTTCTTTTCTGTTTTTATGAAATTGACTCAAATTTTCTGCTTTTACAAAACTGGCCCATATTTTTCTATTTTTATGAAACAGTCCATGAAATCAGACTTTTCATTTTATTCAAAACAGTCCCTGAATTCAGAATTTATAGTTTATTCAAAAAAGTCCCCAAACTCAGATTTTTTAGTTTATTTGAAGATAGGAAAATCTTTCCTTTTTTACATTTCATAGCACTTTCAAGGATAGCTTAATAACTTTCACTATTTGATTTCATAATCGATCTTTCAAAAATTTTATTCATCGAGTGTACCCATCGACTTCCTCGAAAAATCTCGTATTTAATATGTATCACTATTCATGTGTCACTATTCATTTACCACATTTCAACTCCAAAAATTTTCTTTTCTTTTCTTCATTTCATACTCCGTATTTAATTTCCTTAACACTTACAATAATTATTCACCTGCCTTTATATATTCTTCAAATCTCGAGTCAAATGTATATTTTGACTTTGCCAATAACTAAGGTAAAATTACTCTGATAGTCCTTCTCTTTAAGCTTTTCTTAATCTCCAACTTTAATCTATTGTATTCTTGAAATTTCATCTTAATACTCCAAAATTATAAGCTATTGTCCAAAAATTACTATTTACATTGACATCCAAATTTTGTGGCGTTGCAAAATTATAAGCTTTCGTTTAGGTGTATTCCCTACAGATGGAATTAGGTGATCCAAGTCCTCCTCAGGTTGTTACACGGCAAGAGAATTTTATTTCTTGGCTAGTTCTAGAAACAGTTTGGTGGATGATCAGTGTTCTCGTATTTGGGCTGGATTGGTGCCATTTAACGTGGAATGTTTTGGTTGGAGAATGCTTCACGGCCGCCTCCCGACCAAAGTGGAACTGTCAAAGCGAGGGGTCTCTTCTGGTGATCTCAATAGGTGCGTATTATGCAAGTCCGAAGAGGAGTCAATTTATCATCTATTCTTTTCCTGTAGTTGTTCGTGGCAGTTGTGGAGCAGATGGTGCAGCCAGTGGGATGTAAAAGCTGTTTTCCCGAGGTATGGTAGGAGCTTCTTTGACTCATGGATGGGCATGGGCTGCTGTCCTCAAGCGCGGTTGATTCCTTGGTGGAATATGAGGTTTTTTGCTATCTCGTGGTCTTTATGGATGCAAAGGAACGAGGTAATATTTCAAAACAAATCTTTCGATATTAACCTTGTTTTCGATCTTGCTTTAATTAGAGTTGGATGGTGGATTCGAAAGAAATGACCGGAGAACGGTTGGTGCATTAATGAGTTCATTGTAAATCCGAACCTTTGGTCGATGCCCCCTAAAAAAGTTGATGACAATAAAAGCGGTGAATGGTCCGCTCCTCTAGAGGGCTCGGTAAAGTTCAACACGAATGGAGCTGTTGTGGGTAACTTTGGTCCGGCGGGGATATGTGGCATCCTTAAAACCATAAGGGAGAAGTGTTGGCTGGTTTTTCCAAATCTATTGGGAGTTGCGGTCCTGCTTAAGCCGAGTTATCTGCCATAAAAGAAGCTTTCTCGTTGTTTGTTAACACTAAGTGGTACAAGGAGGCCAAAATTGTCTTGGAATCTGATTGTAACAATGTGGTGACTTGGCTGCGTAACCCGGTTTCGGCACCGGCTGTTTTCAAAGGTATCGTTGACTCATACCTGCTATTGTGTTCGAAAATCAACTAGAACATACAGACTGTTGATATAATGTGTTAGAAAGAGGCAGATCGCCTTGCAAAAGCGGGTATTAATCGTCAAAGGGATCGGGTTTTTATAGCCTAAGAGTCGTTGTTTGGAGATGCTTGATATGGAAGCTTTCAGATCAAAAGAGGCATGCAGGCAGAATGTGCATCTTTAGTGGATGCTCGTGTTGTTTTTGTATCTTAGTGGTGGTTTTGCATCCTGTAGCCAATACCATTTCTGGTTTTCAGGGATGGAATGTTGTATGCTCTAGTGAAGGGTGACGATGTTTAAACCGCAGCATTGAGAAGGGCACTCATTTTCCTCCAATTAAGTTTAGAGAGATCTTTTAGCGAGGCTCATATTTATGCTTAATATGTATGATCCTAATTATAAAATCATACTTTTCTTATTTCAAAAAAAAAATATTCATTAATTGATCTGATACGATGAGGTGGTAGGTCAAATTCTGACACAGTAAACAGAGAAAATTAGGTTAAAAAGACCATCTCCGGAATAAAATTTTATAATATTTGATTTAAATTAATTGATTGATAGATCGAATACCGACAATTATACTAAAAATATTAATAGACACCTATTCGACTAAAACAAAATAAAATGATTTTTTCCATAGATAATGAATAGAAAAATAAATAAATTAAAAAAACATCAAAATAATAAAGTAAACAAATCATTTAAATAGATAATAAATCTTAGAATAATATTGGTTGAACTTTGGTTTCAACTTTCAATTGTTTAAGTCTGAATTTGACATAATCCGACCCTTTTCTTATTTATATACCCATATAATGAAATTAAATATATAATACTATAATATAAATTTTAAATTATATTACTAAATATTTAATGAAAAATAATATATTTTTGAAAATATAAAAATATGTGCGTGAATTAATCATTTATAAATAGAGAAATTTTTCATGTACTACGATGGAAATGTTGTTTTACACAAGTGAGTCTAATTTAAAATTTAAAAATTTAAGATTCAAGATTTATGATTAAAATGTAAGGTTATGTTTTTAAAATTTTAAAATAAAAAATTTAAATTTTATTTTTTAAAATGAAATTGGACATACTTAATAGTATTTTTTCCACTACTAATTGCATGGAATAATAACTTATAAAATAGAGATAAACTTGTCGAAATAATCTAAAATTCATATTTTGAAACAAATCAAATTTAATTATCCTATTATATACACATATAAGAATTGTATCCAAATTCAAGTTTGACCTGACCCAACCTATGATGGCTATCCTATATGAATCCGTGAGGAGTCTAAAGAAAGCAAGATTTAAATTATCAAATTTTCCCAGGACGTATGACAGATTCCCAATGAACAAACAGAAAACAGAAAATGATGAAATAACAGCAAACAATCCATGTTTCAAAAACAAGAAAACCCACGAATCTCTCCACTTGGCTATTTCTTACATCCCCTCCGCTGATCTCGCGAACAAAATCCACCTGTTTTTCTTTCTTCCCGGTAATCCTGTTGATGTCTTGTTGCCCCCTTTCTCCTTCTTATTTCCCTCTTTCCCCAGCTTAAAATGCTTCAGCTTTGGCTCTGATGAGGCGACGATTTGCCATTTTTGACCCAGACCTGTGTTTCCTGATCTGGGTCAATCTTGGCTTCTCCGGCTGAACAACAATGGGTTGCATTAACTCCAAACATGGCGGTGGAAGGACGGTGGCAGCCTCCCCTCTCGGCAAAAAGGGTCATTGCCTCACATTTTCTTTGTCATCCAAACGACAACCGAAACATCAATCCGTGAGGGTTGAGGTTGATAACAGAGATGATGAGAAATTGGATGGAGATGGTAGGAATAGGATTGTTAACCAGACCAAGAACCGGGAGTTGCAGAAAACAAAGAGTGAGATTTCCGGGAGGAAGACCGGCTCTTTTAGCTTCAAATTGGGCTTCCCTCAAAGGTTTGTGGAGGCTGAACATGTCGCCGCCGGTTGGCCGTCTTGGCTTAGCTCTGCTGCGGGTGAAGCTGTTCATGGTTGGGTTCCTTTGCAGGCCGATGCTTTTGAGAAACTGGACAAGGTTTCAGATTCGAATCTCAAACTTGTTATTTAAATTCCGTGTTCGGAAACAATAAGATTGGATGGTTGATGAATGAGGGTTGCAGATGTATCAAACTGCAATTCCATCATCATTTCTCCTTCAATGTTAGCCCATTTGCTTATCTTTGTATTTTGCAGATCGGACAAGGCACATACAGCAGCGTGTTCAGAGCACGCGAGGTCGAAACTGGGAGGATGGTTGCGTTGAAGAAGGTGCGGTTCGACAACTTTCAACCCGAAAGCATTCGATTTATGGCTCGAGAAATAACGATCCTACGCAGGCTGAACCATCCGAATATCATGAAATTGGAAGGGGTTATCACATCAAGGTTTTCAAGCGCTATATACCTTGTGTTCGAGTACATGGAGCATGATCTTGCCGGTCTATCAACTTGTCCCGATATCGAGTTCAGTGAGGCTCAGGTTCGCTTCTGCAACTTATGATTCCTCAACATGAGTATGGAAACATGATCAGATGATATCTCGAATGTTTAAGAAGTTCGGTTCCGATTTCCCTTAATTGTGTAGGTGAAGTGCTATATGAAGCAGCTGTTAATGGGGCTTGAGCATTGCCATTTGCGAGGTGTAGTGCACAGAGACATTAAAGCATCCAACATTTTGGTGAGCAACGAAGGAGTTTTGAAGTTGGGGGATTTCGGGTTGGCAAACATCTTAACCTCGAAGAACAAACAACAGTTAACGAGCCGAGTTGTCACTCTATGGTATCGCCCTCCCGAGCTTTTGATGGGATCGACGAGTTACGATGTCTCGGTGGATCTATGGAGTGTTGGCTGTGTTTTTGCTGAAGTTCTCATGGGCAAACCTATTCTTAAAGGCAGAACTGAGGTGATTTTTAAGAGAAAATGAAAATACCCGTGTCAAATATATACGTGTAATCTGACACACACGAATTGTGATTTTGGCAGGTTGAACAACTCCATAAAATCTTCAAACTCTGCGGGTCGCCACCAGATGAGTATTGGAAAAAGCTCAAGCTTCCTCATTCCACAATGTTTAAGCCCCAACATCCTTACGAGAGTTGTCTCCGACAAAGGTGCGAAGAAATCCAGGCAGCCGCGTTGAACTTGTTGGAAACTCTTCTTTCCATCGAACACCACAAGCGTGGGACTGCATCTTCTGCACTCGCGTCGGAGGTAAAGAAAAAACACTAATGCCCCGCCGCCATTAATGGATTCCACTTTCACTTCTTATCCGTTTTATACTGTCTATTTTCAAGATTCATGATCTGTTTTCACTTCCCAATTTTTTTCAGTATTTCCACACAAAGCCCTACCCCTGCGACCCTTCAAGCATGCCCAAGTATTCGCCTAACAAAGAAATCGATGCCAAACAACGAGATGACATACGAAGGTGAACTTCTCCGATGCCATGTTAGCTCGGATGTTGTATTGTTCCGACTCTTTTTCTCTTCAAAATATTCGCATCTAACACTCATGTCATGTTTAGACATGAGTATAGCAATATCGGACATTCTTACCTGAATCCGAGTAAATATTTCATTGTTCATCAAAATTTCAGGAAGAAGTTTGGAGCTAAAAACCGAGATCCAGTAGGAGTAACGAGAAAAGCAAGACGACCTCGTAAATCGTTGCAAGAATCTAACAGTTTCAATAAAACAGTGGAGAAAGAGGTCTCTGCAACTCCCAAAACTGCAATTTTCCACTCAGGCATTGACGCAAACACCTAATGAACATGTATTTTCCATATACTGTACATGCAGGAACAGCGGGACAATGCTCAATTCGGCGGCACAAACAACGGAGTTACTGCAAATAATCCGAAACCCAAAGGTCTGAATCAACCGTTGGATACGAGATCAGAGATGTCGCAAGTGACAACGGTGTCTCACGGCGATGTTTTCACGGCTCCGCCGCCGGTGACTGGATCCAACAGCTTTGCATGGACGAAGAAGCAAAAAGATGCGAAATCTACGCTTTCTTACAATCAACCGAGTTCGATCAGCGAAATAAGTATCCCAGATTTATCGATCTTCATCTTCAAAAATGCAGAAAACATCTTTAATTCTTCGAATCAAGATGTTTCTCAAGGTGTTCATACAGATCCACGAGCGCAAAACAAGCTCGAGAAACCAGATTTCTTTGACGCCATTGATGAGTTCCCTCATGACGACCTGACGACTAAACACAAAAACAAGGTGACAATCTGTAAACATTGATGAACATTTTGATTTTTTTTAATTAATCTTGGTTTTCAATCATCAGTTAAAGGTTGGTTGTTCGGGACCGTTGGTGTTTGAGTCGGATCAAGTTGATGAACTCCTGCAAAGGAATGAAAACATTATCCGGCTAGCAGCTCGAAGAACAAGTCTGATCATGGTAATTTAAGACATAAATCCAGACACTTGACCCAGCAAGGCATAGTATTAAATTGCGGTTACGCGGTCGCAGTTACAACGTCACGTTTATGATGTTGCAGCGATTTCTAAAATTATTGCGTTGTGTCGCAATCGTAATTTAATACTATGTTGCAAACTAATTTAAATTCGGTAAATTTGAGTATAGTAATATGCAGCTCAACTCAAATTTGAGAATGATGCTGTGACATATTACTCCGATCTCGTGTTTGAATAGTTCGAGTTATCGATTAAATCAAATCCAGATATCGTGAGATATGACTCGATATAGATTTGAGTTTAAGTTTAAGAAAAAAATTAGGCTTAATATTAAAATAAATAAATGTCTAAATTATCTTTTTTTAGGTGTTTAAATTTGTTTTCTCTCTTTTTAAGTGCCAAAATTATTATTTTTTGGTCAATATAGGCCTCAGTTGACCTTAAAAAGGAATAAAAATATATAGATTGGACATTTAAAAGGGAAAAAAAATAAACACCTAAATCTCGTGTCAAGTTAATACTCAAATAGTTGAGTTATTAGACAAACACAATTTGAATATCATAATATGGAAATTAATTCATGGAATAAAAAAGCTTTTACAAAGAGATTAAATATAGGATCTAGGTTTAGAGAGATTTTTTAATGAGGCTCGTTTCATTGTCTAACATTGTATGAAGTTTATCCTTTAATCATACAACTCCTTTCAAAAAAAATTTAGGGGTAATGATTTGGTTTAAGGTTTAGAGTTTAGAGATTTAGGTTTATGATTTTAGAATTTAAGGTTTATAGTTAGAATTTAAGGCTTGGGGTTATGATTTAGGGTAGTAAAGTTAGGGATTTAGATTGTAATTCTAAATTCTAACTTTAAACTATAAATTCTAATCATAAACCCTAAATCATAAACACTAAACTAAATATCTAACTCTTAAATATAACTCGATTGTGGAAACTTTTTTCTCCACCGCCAATGTATTGAATAATTACCCATCATAATATGTTGTTAAATCAAATGAATATTATTCAATACATTGACGGCAGAAAAAATTCACAAGTGAGTTAATTTTAGGTGTAAAGGTTTAATTTAGGGTTTAAGGTTTATGGTAGTAGATTTTAACCCTAAACCCTAAATTCTATACTCCTAAAGCTAAAACACTTGACTATAAACCTTAAACTAAATCTAACCTCTAAAATTAATTTTCTTGTGGAAATTTTTTTCTACCGACCCTATATTGAATAATAACTCTAAATTCAAATATGAGCTTGAGCTGCACAACAAATTATTCTGAATCAGGTTTCATTATTACTAAATTAAGCTCATGCTCGATTAAGGGTGTGTTTGTGGTTGCTTTTAGCAACTTAAAAGCACTTAAAAAAGTGCTTTTAAAACATATTAGGTGTTTTTGGTTGTTTTTAAAAGTGATTTTTCACCCAAACCAAAAAGCTAGATTTTATGTCTTCTGTGGTGGATAAGTTAGTTTGAAGAGTAAAATTACTTTTTACCCTCTATTATTTAATTATAATTGACTGTTAAACTAAATTTATACATAATTATAAAATAATATATATATTATAGTATTTATATTGAGAATAATTTTTTTATTATAGTTTATATAGTTTATATTTTCAAATTAATTTTTTATTATAATTTAAGTTGATTTATTTCATACATCATAATATTAACGAATTTGAACATTACCCAAGTTCACTTATTTTACTTTACAATACTATGTTTAAAATAGACATTTTGTCTTCTCAAAATCACTTTTTTACATCAATGACAAACACTAACCTAACTTTTCAAAGCTACTTTTCTACCACACTTTTAAAATCACTTTTTTCACCGCACCAAACTAAGCCTTAATTGAATTGAACAAACTAAATTTAAATATCATACATAATACGCAACTCAATTCAAATTTAAACTTAAGCTCGAAAACAAATACTTGAACATGGATTTTAGCTTTTTTATTACTAAATAAAAATAGTATAATTGTTGAGATAGAACAACTTTTTTTATCTCAAATCGAATTTAATATTTAAAAATAAAATTTGACCGAATTCAAACAAACTATTTAAAAGGACTGATGAAATTTTTGGGGTTTTGGCAGAGTAATGAGGCAAAGGGTTACTTCTTTCAAAGATCATTTTGACAAAGCAATGGAGGATTTTCAAGGTTGAAGCAAGCTAACATTGAATTACATATTATGCCCAAAATTCATTGTATAGAAAGAAATAAAGAAAATGTCTATATTCTATATATAGAGCTATGGTTTTTATAAATTTGATTTGACAAATTTTGATCCGATCATTTCATTGTTTTGGAAATGAAATTGATCTTGACCATTCAAATTAACAATAAATTAAAATATGTCGACCAAATTATAGTTTAATGATAAAGTTAACGTTTGAAATTTTAATTATATCCTATATAGATTATGTGTGAGTTCACTTTCACTTTTAATCTTATAACGAGAGATGATGATTGTGATGATTGATTGTGGTTCACTCCTTCGGATTTAAACTGAAAACGACTCATCATAATCATGGAAGATCTAAGCATGGTGTGTGTTTTTTGGGAATTAATATAGTACTTTGGTTATCAAAAACAACTTCTGAAGGGAAGAAAAAGTACTCTTTTTTTACGAATCCTATCTGATCCTAATTCTACCTAGAAGGGAAGAGGATGCTCCTAGTAGGTCTAGAAAAGATGAACAGCTTGGCCAACCGGTCAAATATGCTTGCTAAAAAACACTCCTTTAATTGAAAAGAAAAGAGGAAAGTTATTCTTTTTGTCGTAAATTCATAGAGTGATTATTGATGGGGCCAAGTGTTTTTCACTAATATAGTTAGGGTACTAAATATGTAGTTTTAAGAGTGATTGTCGAACTAAATATGTAGTATAATAATATAGAATGAATCAGGCTAGACGTCCATGGAGGTTGTGGAGTTCTTTTGGGCACATTGAGGAGGCGTGCCGGCAGCTATCATGCGTATGTTTTCACAATGTGTTGCATGAAGGGAATAGTATGGTGGATGCTTTGGAGAAAGGTAGGGTGGATCGAGCATCTTGATTTTGTGTGATGACGTAAGTTCCTTTTGGCTTTCCTGTGATTGCGTGGGGATGTGGTTGATGAGTTCGAATGGTAAGATCTTGGCGCTATTTTCGTGTCCTTTGGGGGAATTAGATTCCAATGAAGTGGAGTTTCATGCGATTGCATATGCATTTGGAGATGATGGTTCATTCTCAGTGGAGTATTGGGTCCTCGATTATTATAGAATTTGATTCGAAGGTAGTCGTAGCTTGGGTGATGAATTAGGCTTGACGTCCATGGAGGTTGTGGAGTTCTTTAGGCACATTGATGAGCCGTGCCGGCAGCTACCGTGCTTATGTTTTCACAATGTGTTGCTTGAAGCCAATAGTATGAAAGATGCTTTGGCGAAAGGATGGGTGGATCGAGCATCTTGGTTTCGGGTGATGGCGTGAATTCCTAATAAACCAATTTAATTTTGATATAACTTAATGAAAAATGTTTTTAGACTTAAACTAATTTGTAAAAATATTTCAAAAGTCCATAAACTTGAAAAATATGTTTGAAATGTTTTCAAAGGGTTTTTTTGACAAGTTCCAAATGATTTTAAATAGCCAAAGTGTCAAAAACTGGCCTTGAGTACTGGTATGTATGTCGTCGTACTGATACCCAGAGTGCCCGTACTGGTACGGATTTTTAAGTACCGATACGCCCCTTTGTCCCCGAGTTTTGACAAATTCCAGTAGCCAATATCAGTACCGATATGGCTTAGACAATATCGATACGTGAGGGTACGCACCGATACGCTTGTATAGCGTACCGATACCCCTATGCTAAAATTGCTCCAATGGTTATTTTTCTCAAGAACAAGTAACGAAATCGGTCCTTGCGTACCGATATCGAAGAGTCCAAAACTGCATTTATTGCGGGAAATAAAGACCATAACGGATCCAAACCTACTCCAACGGCTAGTAACGGTCATGAACACTTTATAGGGTTTAAAAGACTCAATTAAGCAGCCATGGATACACAAGAAACATCAAACCAACATTCTATGATTAAGAAAAGTGTTTTGTGCTTTTAATTGTCATTTTCTTTATAGAACATACTTGTGAGCTTAATTGTCACATATGCTCAAGTGTTAGGTTTTGGGTGAGAGCTTAATTGTGTAAACATTGTACCTTGTGTGGGTTTTCTTGTTTGCTATTTGTTTTTCTCATGTAAGAGAGGATTTTCTCAAAGCTTTGAGGTATAAACTTTGAGGTTGTAAAGGTTTCCTCTTGAACCTAGAAAAGGGGAAGAAATTCATAGTGAATTTGGGAAAATCATTAGTGGGAAGCTAAGGTAGTGGATGTAGAGCTTGGTTAGAAGCCTGAACCACTATAAATCTTTGTGTCTAATTTTTAAATTTCATTGCTTTCACCTCTATCACTCAAAAATCAATTCACCCCCTATTGACTATCTCAGTTGAACGTCGAGCCTCCCAACAGTTTTTTTAGCTTTTTTGTAATTGCGTGGGGATGTGGCTGATGAGTTCGAGTGGTAAGATCTTGGCGCTATTTTTGGGTCCTTTGGGGAATTAGATTCCAGTGAGACAAAGCTTTATGCGATTGTATATGCATTAGAGATGATGGTTCATTCTCAGTGGAGTATTGGGTCCTCGATCATTATAAAATCTGATTCAAAGGTAGTCGTAGCTTGGGTGATGAATTAGGCTAGACGTCCATGGAGGTTGTGGAGTTCTTTTAGGTGTATTGATGAGGCGTGCCGGCAGCTACCGTGTGTATATTTTCACAATGTGTTGCGTGAAGCAAACAATATGACGGATGCTTTGGATAAGGGTGGGGAGGATCAAGCATCTGGATTTCATGTGATGGCGTGAGTTCCTTTTGGCTTTTCTATGATTGCGCAGGGATGTGGTTGATTAGGTTCGTTTGGCGTCGTTTGTTTGTGTTTTGTGTGGCGCTGTCTTCTCATATCATCGTGTTGTACTCTTTTCCTCCATCCTAGGTTAGGGAGGTTTTTAACGAGGCACGCAATGATATATTTCTTTGTGTGATTTTGTTGGCAATAAAATATACAATTTTGATAAAATAATAATAATAATAATCGGGATTGTTCCTGAGATTTTGATGGCCCAAAATGAATCGAACAATTAAGTCCTTAACAATAAATATTAAAAAAATAAAATTTTAAGAGCATGCTCTTAATAACAAATATTTAAGAGTAGACCTCTAATACTAAATATTAAAAACAATTAAATTTTAAGAGTAGACCCCTAATAACAAATATTGAAAGAAAATAAATTTTAAGAGTAAGCCTCTAATAACAAATATTGGAAAAATTGAACATTTTCAACAAATATTAAAAAAATCGAGACCTAAATAAAAATATTAAAAAATTTGGACTCGTAATAATAAGTATTAAAAAATGAACTTTTAATAACAAATATTAAAAAATTAAACTATAATTAAAATATTAATTATGGCCTTAAGACCCATTAATGTCTAAACTAAATAAATTTTAACTTTTTTATGTTTCATTAGGGATGGTGAGGCCATTAATAAATAATTAAATTTTAATTGACTATTTATATATTTTTAATTATGGATAATGGGCCATAGGAGGAGAGTGGGCCTTGGACGAACACCCTTATTCTCCTGCTCAGGGCCGACTCTGATAACAATATTAAATTCTTATTATAATTATTGAACAAATTACTTATGATTGTATTTTGTAATTATCTACACCTATAATTAAAAGCAATAATGGGATTGCTCAATTGAAAATTGAGGAACATGACACATATGTAATGCCATATAATTAAGTTTTGGATAATTAGGCAAATTAAATTATTAAGGAAAGAATTTTGAGTTTTTTATGGGTTAATTTATTTGGTAATAAGATAAAAAAAATTATATATTTGTATTTGTATTTGTATTATTTTTTCATGTATTTATATATTACTAATATGTAACACTCCCTTCCCGTATCCGTATACCGAACACGAGTCAAAGATGTCACAAATACTTATAGATCATTATATTTAAAAATAAGGGCTATCAAAAATTTTCAATTAACTTATAAATATTAATCTCATCATATTAAAAAGTTAAATATAAAACATATTAATTATACATACCATATCTCGTATAGTATATAAAAACAAAATCATTACAAGGCAGGCCGATTTAATAATTTTTCAAAATAGACATATTATTTCGTACATGCCACTATTTACATACAAAACTATGATGTCATGGGTACTGAAAATAACATGTCAATATCATATTTCCTTCCAAAGGATTTGATGCAAAAGCCCAGCCCAACTACTTCGGATTACCTTCGTGTATTCAGAAATACACGCTGAGAATATACTCAGTAAGGCATAAGGTAAGTAACAAAAATAAACATATACAATTACATGATACTTTTAAAACGTGATCATCTTTGAAATCACCTACTTTAATATGCATGAATATTTATACAAGAAGGTATATCATATCGTTCTTTAACATAAAGCATACTTATCATGTGAAATCATATAGTCCAAGGTAACTGTCGAGTGACTAATATTCGAGTCGAGTACTAAAAAGTACTATCCTTTATAAGCGCCATAATTAAATGACGAAATCAAGCGCCATAATGAAGTGACGAAAACAAACGACACAATAAAGTATCGAATACAAGCGACACAAAGTATCGAATACGAGCGACATGTCGAATAACAAATATGACTCATAATGGTATACCACAATATTGTCTAACTCATAATTCTATTACCAAGGGCAACATTAAAACATTTCATGCAATAATGCCCAGCAATCCAAATATATTCCTTAACCATATCATATAAAACACATTCACACTGGAGTAGTTCATACTCCAACATGTACTTTAACATTCATAATATGCTGCCATTAAAAAAATTAAAATCAAGCATCATTCAAGCATCATGCTAAAACATATTATGCTTTCAAAAATAATTACCTTTTTAGGTCGACTTATCATAAGTCTTCCTATAATATGTATGTTACTAACATACATTATAAAAACATGTATACACTCACCTTTGCCTTGCAATGCCCCTTTTTACTATTCGATTAATCTCGAACTTTTTCTTTTCCCGGTCTACTAGTACGACCTTGATCTTTATCAGTTTCTACATAAAAATAACATATACAATTTCGAAGCATATGTTAGAACATACTCAATCTATATAAAACAATGGAAAGTAAATGAATAACTATCCATTATTTACAAAAATTGATCCGATAAAATTTCTATATTCGAACCAATATTTCTTACACTATTCTTTAAATTTCCAACTTTTCCCAAAATTTACATTTTAGTCCCTAAGGACACTTTTAAGCCTCCCAACATCATTTTCAAGCCAAATCCTTACAATTCTCACCATTCACACTTTAGGACCCAAGCTTTAAAAATTAACATAATGGTCCTTGAATTTTACGAAATTCACAAAATGGTCCAAAAGTTAGAATAAACTTCAAAATCAACCTCCATATCATCTAACTTGATTTTTCAACCGAATATTCTTCAAAAACAAGTTCAACAATCAAGTCCCTAAACTGTCCAAAAATTACAACTTAGTCCCTAATGTCAAATAATTAGGGATTTTCATTCCAAACCACTTATATCATCATATTTAGCCATTCTTCCTTCATTAGCACCTTAAAATTCCAAACTTGGCTCAAACCCTAATTTTTCCATAATTCAAGAACATAGGTATTTCTTCATCCTAACATCAAAATCATACTAATCTAACATCATTCTCATCATTTCCAACATCAAACAAATTTTTGCCATAATTTCCCTTAATTTTTTTCATGGTAGCCGAATAGTCACTACTAGGTTTTCTATGGAATTTTCAATATTTAAACAATAGAAACAACACCACAAGCATGTCTCCAACA
The DNA here is from genome assembly GCA_019671005.1 of Hibiscus mutabilis. Taxonomy (NCBI): domain Eukaryota; kingdom Viridiplantae; phylum Streptophyta; class Magnoliopsida; order Malvales; family Malvaceae; genus Hibiscus; species Hibiscus mutabilis. The sequence goes on from CM033752.1 coordinate 4,852,473, forward strand.
TGAAAAACCATTAAAACTCAAAATTCCACCATGCTCTTCATCAACCCTAGTTACCAAACTCAACCTTAGAGACATGGAAACTAAGTAAAAATTATACCAAAAGATAGAGAATTTCATGGAGATTATTTTCTTGTTTCATGTCTCTAACTCAGATCTAACTCAAGAAGCTTAAAAAATTGAATTATGCCAGATGGTTTTTGCAAATTTTTGGTCTTTAATTATGCCAGATGGCATAATATTTATCCATATTAAAATAATAAAAATCCTTAATAGTCAAAAGACCACTCTAGCCTTGAATTATGACTAATCATCTTTCAACACATATATTATTTTATCCAAAAATAATCAATTACCTTAATAAAATATGGGTGAAAAGTCTCTTTTGTCCTCCAACTAATTTAATAATTACTAGTTTGCCATACTAGTAAAAACCCAACCAAACTAGTTGGAATCCAACCAACTAGAATAGAATATTCCCAAAGTAATATTCCATGACTTTTCTATAGCATTTTGATTCAACCTCTGAAATTTTAATTCGATTCGATATACCGATATTCATAAAACACTTCTACTGCGATTTACCCCTTTTTCGAACTATCGAATTTAATCCATACGAATCTTCTCTACTCTTACTGAGTCCAAAATTTTGATAAAAATCACTTTTATGGAACCTTCCCAAAAGTCACCCACCATAAAATTTCTCTGACCTGAGCACGCTTAACAATTATATTCGATCCAATATCAGTACCTTTTTCCCATCTTAATTCTAAAAAACCGACATTAAGGTACTTAATTCGATCTGATCTACACTTATACTGAATAAAATTACTTAATGGGGAAATTACCATCTTGGTCCCTAAACTTTTCCTAACTTTTCACTTTAGCCACCAAACTTTGAATTTTTACGTTTTAGTCATTGAACTAAAACCATCAACTTTTAATTCTTTGCATTTTAGTCACTAAGCAAATATTGGGGTATTACATAATATTTTATGTATTTTTGTGCGTGTTCATATATGTGTATTATATTCATGTTATTATATAAATACATATAGTAATTTTTTATATTTTTTATGTAGTATCTTAATCTATTTCGTACTTTGGGTATATAATTTCTTATTTTGATCATTTAAAAGAAGTAGAAAATATTACATATTTCATAATTTATTTTAATTGTTACACAGTTTGTGTATCAAATATAGAGAGAGGGAGAAGCCCGGTCCTGAGGGTGGGCAAGAGGGGTGCCCGCCCACTATTTATATTTTTTATTTATATGTAGTTTTTTAAAATTTAAATATTTATTAATTGAGTCCACAAGCCCTAATTAAAAAGTTTATTTAGTCTAAACATTAACCAGTTAATTGAGATTTTAATGATAGTTTAGTTTTTTTTCTAATATTTGTTATTAAGGGTTTATTTTTTCAATACTTGTTATTAGAGACTCAATTTTTTATCAACGTTAGTTATTAGGGGCCTAGTCTTAAAATTCATTCTTTTAATATTTGTTATTAGGGGTCCAATTTTTTCCAACACTTGTTATTTGAGGCCTAATCTTTTTAAACACTTATTTTTAGAAGCTTATTTTTTTCCTGATATTAGATATTAGGAACTATTCTTAAAATTCAATTGTTTCGATATTTGTTATTAGGGACTGCTCTTGAATTTTTTTTAATATTTGTTATTAAGGGTCTAAATTGTTCAATATTTGTTATTTGTAGTCCAGTTTTTTTAAATACTTGTTATTTGAGGTTCAAAATTTTCAATACTTGGGGCTCATTTTTCAAATATTTGTTATTAGGAAAATACTCTTAAAATTATTATTTTTCAATAACTATTATTAGGGGTCGAATCTTAAAATTCATTTTTTTCAATATTTTTATTTGGGGCCAAACTTTTTCAATAATTGTTATTAGATGCTCACTTTTTCCTAATATTTGTTATTAGGGGCTTATTCTTAAAATTTAAAATTTTAAAATAATTTTTATTATGGGTGTACTATTAAAATTTATAATTTTTTAATATTTATTATTAGCGACCTACTCTTAAAATTTAATTCTTTTTTCAATACTTATTATTAGAGGCTTAATTTTTCGGTTTGCCCCGGACCTCCAATATATATATATTATTGGTCTAATTCAATAAATTCATATAAAATATTACATTAATGATTCATCTAATAGATATCAACATGTTGATATATTATATTGTGTTCATTTTTTTGACAAATTCTAACTATAATTATAATCCTACCTAGAAAAGAGGGAAAGAGGAAACTCTAGGGGAAACAAGGGGTGTTCTTCGTAGGTCTAAAACCCATAATCTAAGAGAATATGAGGAAATAAAGATGAGCAACTTGACCAACCGATCAAATGTGTTTGCTTAATTTCGTGTTCATATTATTTTAGAGAAATAGATTATTAGTCATGTTTAAAAGTTATACTAATATAATTAATACAATAAGCCAACAAAGTCATGTGTGACATGTTTGGTCTTGGAATGTTGAACAACATTTTTCGATATGGTAATGTCACTTATGTTGTCACAATACATAGTGACAACTCCTCTAGGCACTCCTTGGTCTTCAAGAAATTGTGACATTCAAATGAGTTGTTTACACACTCTTTGAATCTGTCGACTTGTGTTGATCTTTTTACTCCGATCTGTTTACGATTCGCTGTACAAGTGTCCGACACTTTTCTTCACGTCTCCGACGTTTGGTTTTCATGAATCAGGTGAACCCTTTGTTGTTCTTGACCTCGTCGCTGCTCCCTCGCCTGAGGTGCCTTTCACCAATTTATAATGGTTTTCGTTACTGTTTGGGTTGTGATTTCAAAGGGATAAGTTTCTCTAATTCTTATCTGGGTTTATGAACTTCCTTTATACTCTAGAACACTGTTGTCTAATGTTCTGAGATTATTTTTCTATTATGCTTTTATAATGAAATTGAAATGCAGATATTCAGATTATTTGTCAAAAAATAAATAAAAAAATTGGCAATGAGGTGTCTCTTTGGACAAGGTAATCTACTATGAAATTGCCCTATGTGTATCTAGCCTCTCATGCTGAAGCCAGCTATCTGTCCTTCATTCTATTTATTTTGGTAATAATTTTTTATTTTTAAATATTATTATATTATTGAATTTATAATTAGGATTTATATTTAAAATATTGCAGTAAAATAAATGTTTCTATAAGCGTCTTAGTTTTAGAGTTTAGGATTATAGTTCATGGTTTAGAAGTTATGGGTTTAGAATTTAGGGGATATTAGAATTTAGAGCTTAGAATGATATGATTAGGGATTTAAGTTTTAACATATGAATCTTAAATTCTAACCACAACCCATCAATTTTAGACCACAAAAACTAAACTCCAAACTTCTAAACCCTAAAATGCAACACTAACCCATAAAGCTCAAGTGCTAGTACAATTTTTTATTTTCACCGCATGTGTATGAAATAATTACTGTAATTAATTAACATATAACATACTATACACAAGTTTAAAAACTAAAAAATGTCGATTACACTTGCAATGTGAGTGAACAAAATATTCAATGAATAAAATTAATCTTTAGTTGTTTTATTTAAAAAGAAGAACGAAATATAAATAAAGAGTGAAAAATACATAATAGTAAAATTGACCTTAATGTTTGCTTGTTTTTTCAACTACACCCTTAAAGCTCTCATGCCACCTCAGGAAAAATGTTTATTAGAAAAAAAAATACAATCTCATAGAACAATTGAAGAACAAACATTAAAGTCTTTTATTTTTGGCATTATACCTATTTTATATCAAACCCTCGTAAGTGTCGATATGAAAATTATTAAATGGTCTGGCTCATCACATTATTTATGGTCTCATTCAATAATATTTTTTTCCATTTTCTTTTAAGGTGAATTTTCACATCTTTCTTACATATCACTAAAAAGTGGTAGCTATTTGGAAGTTATGCTGAAATGAATGAATCTCATTGGATGAACCATGGATGATGTGGTGAGTCGGGTCCATCTAATAATTTCTCGTCTAAGAGTGTTTTTATGGAATTATATATAGATAATTATTTGATATATTGACAGTAGAAACTACAAGCGCCTTAGTTTTAAGGTTTAGGTACTTAGTTTAGGGTGTAGGATTTAAGAGTTTAGGTTTAGTAGTTTAGAATTTAGTAATTGTGGATAGAATTTAGGGTTTAGAGCTAGAATTTAGGGTTTAGAGCTAGAATTTAGGGTTTATATGTTAAAACCTAAATCCTCAACATATTACCATAAACCCTTACCTCTAAACCGAAAATTCTAATCCTACATCCTAAATTCTAATCATTACCTCTAAATTTTAAATTCCTACACCTAAAACTTTACACCCTAAATTGAGTCTCTAAACCTTAAAATTAAAGCGCTTGTGAAAACTAAAAGCTTTCACTGCCGGTGTATTAGATATAAATCCTTTTTATATAGGGTAATTAATGCATAAGCGCTTATGTAAAAAAAGTTTCATAAGCATTTTAGTGTTTAGAGTATGGTGTTTAGGGATTTTAGTATACAAGTTTTGAATCTAAGGGGTGTAGTTAAAATTTAAGTTTTAAGATGAAAATTTATAATTTTAGATTAAAACATAAATCTCTAACCATATTATCATAAAATTAAACCCTAAAAATTATAAATTCTAACCATAAATCCTAAATTCATACACTTAAACCCTGAACCCTACAACTAAGTATACTGTCGTTTCCACCAGCATAGGATATATATATATATATATATGCCAAACCTAGTGACCAAGAGAATGTTTTCCCAATGCTGTTTTCTCTGTAAAGTTGTATGATATATGGCCAGATTATTTGAAATCAGCTATAAGTTTTGGACAAGAATAACAACATGAGGCAGATATGTTCAATTTTTACCAAGATTTCCATGTATTTGAAGAATCCTTGAAAGACAGTATGCCTATACCATGTCCGATTATGTGTCCTCGGACACATGTTAAACACCAGTACTTACAGAAAATAAAGTGTTAGAAATGACAAATATATATATATATATCTAATCAATTAACATTGCTCCTTTGGAGCTTTGCATGTTCAAACCTTCTCCATGCCTCTTCAGTTCCTGGGACCTGATAAACTCTTCAATTCTTGCCTTCAGTTCGGTGTTCGGAATCAACATTTCCGCGGTAAGATGAGATCGGTTGAATGGATCAGTCTGCAAATCATAACGAATTAGCATGCACAACATTCTGGGAAACATTATAGTAATAAGAATAGAATCCGTGAGGATGGACTTACACTATCACTTAGAAGATGTCTCTGGATAACAGGTCTGTCTAACGTGATTCTCGAAGATGGTAAGATCACCGGATCCTTCATCAAGATGTACTGCAGGAAAGAAAAGAGTATGTTTATGGTTGGTGACTCTTACTTTTCCTTTCTTTTCGGTTTTGATGAAGACTGAAACTAAGCAAAATATAGCTAGAATGTAAATAGACATACTTGAATTGGATCAAGGAACTCATCAGGTATGTCTCCAAGTGCAGCTTCGGTGTCCATGGCCTCTGAAGCCGCAACCTTGGCCTTTGCACCTAGCTCAATAAAATCTTGTATAATCCTCCCATCCTCACCGATTCTTTGAAGAACATCTACTGCAGCACTAAACAACTGGAGAAAAAACGGACTTATCAGATTATGCTTTAAGTACTATTAGGCCTCAAAGTGAACACAGATATGACAATCGTTTCATTACTTAATTTAACGAATGGGTGAAGATGGGTAACAAATACCTGTTCGTTGTACGATCGGCCATCACTGGAGATGGCGGCCGGAAATATGTTTTTGGCATCACCCCTCGCCAGATGAACATATATGCGGACAATCTTCAAATACAAGCAATTCACAGTACATTAGTTAACTTCTTACTTCCTCTTTGTATTGAGTATATACTGAAATTAAAATTCTACATTTTGCTAACCTGCTTGAGTAACTCTTTCGGACGGAATTCATACTTTTCAGGGTCTTTCAGAGTAAGAGATTTTCTTTGAGGGCCAACTAATTGCAATAAAAAGTAGTTGAGCATATTCGCCACTCTTTCAACCTGGAAAGAAAAAAAGAACAATGAACAAAAATGGATTAACTGAAGCTTAGAAGAATTTTGACGAGAAAGTATAACTTTGTCAAAAAGCGGAAACTTGGCATCATAAATTTGAAAGATGACAAGCATTGGTGCGGATGAAAAAGATGTTACCATCTGGAGTAGAAAAGGAGCTGTAATCTGCTCGGATGTAAATGCCAGCATGCTAACATCCTCATTTGCCAACTTCATATCAATTCGTATAATCTGAAAAAAAATCCACAAGCAATGTTTAATTTAAGTCTAAATTCAAAAACACAAATCACATGCAAAGGGGGGAAAGGGAAATCTGACATTCTCCTGGGAGTGGAACAGTCGTGTTCTCTCTTGCCTCTCCTGAGCGGGCCTGCGTTCCCATTCTGCAGTATTAGACATCTCAGCCTCGAGCTCTTTGAGTTCAAGAATTTTGTTAAGACTTTCATCGAGAAGGTAGATGCTATCGTTGATCAGGAAATTCAAGAAATTCAGATAAACACCCTTCTCTTCTTCCTTCGCAATCTGATAGAGCATATTACATTTCAATAAAATTCGGATATGCATTGATTGTTAAATTTAAAACAAACTTTAGAAAGTTCCACAAGTATGTGCCTGTGAAGAAGACCCTACCTGTTTCCAAGCATTACGGTGACTAGGAACTTGCCAAAGATATTCAAGAAGTTCAGCAATGTTATGGCGGATGTTGAACTTATCATAGAACTGCACACATAGAGAAGCAAAGAGTGATGGTCGACAATGAAAACTATAATATGAAAAAGAAAGTAATAATTGGTAGCAAATTACCTGTGTATGAGAACCTGTGAACTCGATATCAACATATAGCTTCAAAAGATTGCTCACGAGATATTCCAAAGACAGTTGATGCCCTTCAAATAGTGTCGATGTTGCAGATGAACCACTGGAAAGAAAGCAATAAATAAAGTGTGAACTTACATGCAAGAAACACAGGGCAATGGTATATATTTTCCAAACGAGATTGAATAATCTTCTACGTGGCATCCAACAGTTCAAAACTTCAACCATTTTTGCTCTGAGATATGGGTTCTTGATAAATTGTGGACTTCCCATAAACATAATAATAAAATTCATAAAATCATCCTGACAAGCAAAAGGCAAAAGAATAAATTAATATAATCGTAATTATACAAATGAAATTGTGGTATGATAAAGCACATAGCTATCTAAATAAAAAAACCTACCAGTATAACCCCATCAAGAGCTTTCGGAATCTGGGAGGCAAATATTAATAGTTCCATAGCATCTTCCACAAAGTGCTCTGGCATTGAAGCAAATTCCATTGGACACGTAGACGGAAGGGGCATTTTGAATCCACCAACCAAGCCAACTAACCAAACCACCATTAATCAATAGAATGAAAGTGCACGCTGAATAAGCACCCCGTCCTTGTGAAAAGAAGAAAGCAACAAATCAAAATTCTACCAAGTTCATATATTTCATTTCCTCAATATATCAAAAGCAAAGCAAAGATGATCATGTGCAAGTATAATTATATAAACAGAAAATTTCCTATCGACACAAATAGAATGCTAACAAGGAATAAGATGGAAAAAACAAAGAGATTGCTCCAAAATCTACAAGATAGCCTACAAGCTTTTAATTAACAACAAAGACACCTATTCACTTCAAAGTTCATTAGACAAGCAAAATCCACATGCATATCCAAATATCATATCCATTTGGACCATGATCTTCAAGAAAACAAAAGAATCAGAGCAACATATGCAGACACACTTTCAGACGGAAGAGATAAGATTTACCCTCAAAATTTGAGCTTCGTAACATAACTTTTCCTGTGAATACAATTCATTTCCTTCTCAAGCCTCGATATTTCGAGCTCCAGTTGTGCAGAAGGTGTCTGTCCTTGCATAGCTTTTAAGGTGGAAAGTGCATCTTCACTTCTCGAAATGTCCTGGGTGACAGCATATCAAATAATTTGACTCATCAGTAGAAGAAACAATAACAGAAAAAAGCATGGGAATTTAGCCTTTAGAAGTCTGAAAAAAGCATTACCTGGACAAGATGCTTAAAGTCTGAAAATGCCTTTAGAAGGCCCAAGTTGAGTACCCTAGCAGTCATAAAGAAGCATTCACAAATAAATGGATATTTAGCCTTTTCACCACTACTTCGGGTTGGCTTCACATTGAGGGTACTTCCCGAAGTGGATGCTTCTTGCATTTGCCTTAAACCATTTTCACCATCACGATTTAGTCCACTCCCATCAGTTTTTACGGGATTAACTTTATCAATCCATTCAGCAACTTCTTCCGAGGTAGCATGCAGAGCAGTTAGCCCCCTAAAATAGGTTCACAGTCAATACTTACGGAAAATAATTCAAAACATCTAACAGTTTGAAGAAAAACGGTCATGCTCCCCATTGAAAAAGAATGGGAAAAAAAGTCCGCCACCTCACCTCAAATCCAAACAATTACTGTTGAAGACATAGGTTGAATCGATTTTATCTCTTTTTGTTAAATTTGCATCCAAAAATGGTTCCGCGAGACAGAGCATAACAGCACTGAGATTGACAAACATGCCGGAACTAGCACAAGATATAGGATCCACCTGTCATACAGGTCCACATAAACAAAGTGTCAAAGAGGCTTGAGAGTAGACACATAACCAGATTTACAATTAAGGAACAAATTAACCTTTTAAGTAAAAACATTCTTAGGTAGAATAAACCAAAGAACAAGTTCTTGATGCAATAGTTAAGCTCTTGATGCAATCTAACTTAAGCTCAAAAGGACAATTAGGAGGGGAACCTGTAAATGGGCCCTTGATGCGTTTTTATTGATGACTTCTGCAAGATACTCAAGGACACTGTCACGAGTCTCAGGGTTTCTAAGGAGACAGAGAAGAACATCGTTCAGATCGTTGTATAAAGTATTCATGAGAGTCTTGATTGTGGTGAATGAAGATAACAAGTCAGCTGCTCGTCTAGTTGATGCGTCTGAGAAGCACTGCTTGCTGTAATTTCAATAATTAAAATCCATAACTAGATAAAAGTTAATAGAAGGAAAAAGTCATATAAATGACAATAATTGCATAAAAACTATACAATGAGGCAAACACAAAGGCATGAATCTTCGATAACAATTTAAAATTTCTGTAATTGTACTAATAGAAAGAAGATTCAGTAATTCGGTACTGCAATGTTTGAGGCATAGAAAATTTAAAAATCAAGTAGCTTCCAAATGAATAAAGATCAGCATCAAACATCATTGTATGGAACACACTCAAGCACATCATCGAGTCTCTCTCAGATGCAAAAGTGAAAATCTTTTACTAGAAACCAAAAAGAAAAAAAAAATCTAATTCACTCAATGCTAACCACGAATCGAAGAAGTTGATTACATGGACGTATAAATAACTCAACTTAGTACAAAACTATGAAACTCAACAAATGCAAAGTATCAATCCAAATTTAGGAAGGCAACCTTTAGTCGGTTACTCAATCTTCCCATTAGAGGCCACTCAGAAAAAACTTGACGGGAGCAGTCAATACTGGTAGACAATAACAGCAAACAATAAAAACTGTGATTGACTGCCATTGCCAGCCCACCATACTACTAGCATATCTATAATAAGCAACTGATCCAAGCAGGCCAGACAAGGTAATTAAACCATGGGTTTGAGAAGTCATTCAACCCAAAACTGAATAATCCTTCCCTTTTACAAGTACCTACAAAAGCACAGGCTTCAATGCTTGCTTGAATGAGAAAGCCAGATATAAAAGCTTCATGATACTAATGTATTATAACCTCCCCGAGTTTAGTTACCTAGTAAAATACTAAAATGAACATAGAAAACATTAATTTGAACATAAATTTTAGCATCAGATACCCAAAGACTTCAATCATTCAATCCATTGTGCAAAAGCAAAGCTGCATTCAACAATGCCAGCTTTGTTTCCATTAACTACTCATATATGCTCACATCAACCAGATTAAAAATGATAGTCATACTGAGGTAAAATTCGTTCTTGATTAACACCACCAAACAAAAACAAGCATTATCACAAACATTCGAAATATTTGTTTAAACTCCATAAATTTTAGCATCAGATATTCAAATACTTCAATCATTTTATCTATTTGCTAAGCAAAATTGCATTCTACAATGCTGGTAATGCTTTTGATAACTTCATATATCTGCTCCATAGCCAGTAGAAATCTAGAACCAGATTAAAGATGATGGTTAAACCTATACATAATGAGGTGATACTCGTCCTCAATTAGCACCACACATCCAAAAGAAGCATTACCACAAACACAAAATCACCATCCAAACTCACCCAACATCAGGTTGGCTCTTGAAAATGGTATGATCCGGCAGAGCACTAACATGGAAAAAGGGACCCAAAATGCTAGTCATTTCGATGACACGTCCATTCAAGTAAACCCCTTTAGGAATCCACCATGGATGATTAACCAAGCTCTTAGCACCAACAGGGAGTTTAACCAAATACGACAAAGCCCTCAAAGGTTGCTGAAAATCCCCCAAAGCTGAAACTTTCAAAACACTCCCTCTCAAATCCTCATACAACCCTTTTAAGATCGGGTCCAAAGTATCAAAATCCGAATCCCTGAAGAACTCATCCAAAAAACCCAGGTGGGCAATCCACCTCACTTCCAAAATAATTACCTCCAAACCCATCAAGCATCACTCCACTCGAAACTTCAGCAAAAAGCAATGGAAACAAGGGGGAATTCGACGACTTATCATCCCTTAAATCACCACTAGAAAACAAACCAGGATTCCCCAGATGAATCCGAGCATAAGAAAAGGCCAACTTCTTAGCCTGTTTAGCAGCAGATTCCATCTCAGAACGCAGCGTCCTGTCCTTCATGTTGGAAATCTTCTTGATTTCTTCATGGGTACGCTTGTAACAACCAATGAGATAGTTAAAAGGGGGTTCCGAATTGGGGAATTCGCCGGAAAGACGGTCGATTAAAACCCTTTCCATCAGATCACGAGAAAGTAAAAGACTTTTGCCTTCACTCAAGATCTCAGCTGCTGCCATCTCTAGGTAGACAACCCTTGGATCAGAAGACGATGGGTTTTCTTTAAGGGTTACAAGGAAGATTTTCCTGAGGATTATATCAATTTCTTCTGGGGTTTTCCTTTTGGGATTATATCCTCAAACGATTTTGGGTTTTAGTTTGGTACTCATAATTTTTTTTTGTTCAAATAAATACATGAACTTAATTTCTTGGTTTAAATTGATACTTAAACTTGATTTTTTTTTGTTCAAATTGGACTATTTTAGTTTTAGATCTATTCGAATTGAGCGGGCATAAATAAATTCAAATAAATTTAAAAATTCATACTTTTTTCGAATGTAATAATTAATTGGACTAAGAACTGTAAGTACCAAATGGAACCAAAGAAACTAAGTTCATGTACTTAATTGTGCTAAAAACATCATAGGTAACAAATTGAATAAAAACAAGTTCATGCATCAAATTGAATCAGAAAGTCAAGTCCATGTACATAATTGAATGAAAAACTAGATACAAAATTAAAATTTGAAGTTAAATTCAAATAAAAATATATACTTACCCAATACAAAATGGGGGGCTTCATTAGAATTTCCTTTTTTATTTTTATAATTTAATTTATTATTATTAATTAATTCAAAATTTATGAATGGACTAAAATAAATAGTATTTTCAATTATATATGGAAAATTTAGCTTGTTTAAAGGCAAATACATCATAAGGACAATTTGATCAAATTTACTTCGAGATTATCTTATATTCCTCAACCAAACAATGTCATATCATATTCCTACCAATTAAACCAAACAAGGTAATATAAAATTCTAATAATCTATCAGGTAATGTTACACTCCGAAAATTCTATTCTCATAGGTAATCTTATATTCTATGGTTCAATCGCACCCTAATAGTAATCAATATTTTAGAAAAAAAAATATCGATAGAAATTCAATGATGCATAAATTGGTAACTATTTTTTTTAATATATTACTAAAATTGGCGTTTAAAATATTTTAAAAAGTAATTCTTTAGATAAATAATAATAGTAACAATAGAAAGAAATATGGATAGTAGTTTATAGTTTTATACTAATAGAAGTTTATTTAGAAATCTATTAATTGATCGAGTGATTAAAAATACTTATGTTATTTTATTTTGTGTGTGTGTTTGAGTCTTAACATTTGTCATTAGAATGTAAAATCTCTCTGCTTAATAAAAAATAGAAGTTTATTTATACATAAATTTAATTAATTTGATTCGACATTTAAAATACAACTTAAAATTTTTAATATTATGGTGTAAATATATGGTAGTATTTTTTTTACTATATTATTTATTTATTTTATTTTTAAGGTTCAATTTGACATTTTAAGTTTTTTTGACCGATTAGGTACTTGAATTTTACTTTTTGGTCAATTAATACTTGAATTCCATTTTTTATCCAAATTAATATTTATAGTAAATAACTTGTTTGAAAAAAACTTAACTATGAATTCAAGTTCAAGTATCAATTCGAACCTAAAAGTCGGTATATATATATATATATATTAAATTGAACATCGAAATAAAATTTTGGTACCAAATTGCACCTCTAAGTCAAATTTAAGTACCAAAATGTATACTCACTCTCTCAAAAATAATAAATAATAATATTAATAATTAAATAATTTTTTAGAATTATTGGCTACACTTTTATTATAAATAAATAAATATTATTCCTATGAAAAGAAAATTTAGGTTTGAAAAAAAGAACAGCGAGATGACTGGGAAGTGTGTCCTCCAACTTGTTCTGTTTTCTCCAAGTCTTTGTGGCCGTTGATGTAGAGTACTTCGGTTTGGCGCACTATGATGGTGCCACGTTGAGGACTTAAAGGTTCTTTTGATTGGAATATCGTATAGGCCAAACTTCCTTTCTTTTTTTTAATATAAGTACGTTATTTTATTAAAAGAAAAAAAATTCAAGATAAAAGTTTATATCAAATTTGATTCGGACATATTACTAAAAACACAAAAATTAATGTCTCTAGATTATAAACAGGACCGTAGAAAGAAAATGTAAAAAAAATCTAATTCACAAACTCGAAACAAAATAGATACAAAACATCACCAAAGCTCGACGATGAAGGTAAAAACCATCAACAAACAACATTAAAGAATGCATATTACAGAATTGGAGCACGTTGACAACACGTTTATTACCACAACTCAATCACGAACAAGAGTGGTGACTAAACTTGCATCTAGATCCAGTTCGAGGGTCCAAAACAGGGAGATCAACAGGATAATCAAAAGAGCGCCATCTTGATCAGTCGTGGCGACGTCAAATCCAAACCTGAAAGAAAAACAAATAACAAAAAAACGTGTCAAGAGGCAGAAAATACATACCACAAGGTGGAAAAAAATGTGTCATAAAGACAGGGTTATTGAATTAAAAAGACTACAACACAAAAAAACGAATCAAATAAATAAAAGAGGGTGAATAGAAGAGGCTGACAGGCGATCGACAACCAACACTATGATTGATGTCGCCGCCGACCATGAAAATCACTCAAAAATGAAAAATAGCAAGCGACGATTTACAGAGAAAATAACCTAGGCGGCTAGGTCAAAAATATAAGCGACACCAAACTTATTTAAGTTTTCTTCCTTTTTTTATAGTATTACGTATATTTTTACTCGAACTCGACTTAAAGGTTTAATTTAATATTTAAAATTATTTTTTCGGTTTAATTATATACACGAATTTAGTTATTTTTTATTTAAATTGATAGTTAAACTTTGCTTCTTGGTTAAATTTGGTACTCATAATTTTTTTATTCAATTGGACACAAGAACTTGATT